>PVIR01002356.1:38391-69577 GCA_004026965.1 Petromus typicus | reverse complement strand
AACTGGCCACTGCTACGTTGAGTTAATACCATAGGATCTTAACATTGGCAGAAGCTTTAGATCTGGCAGGTCCAACCCCTTCAATTTATAAGCATTAACTGAACATTTATCCTGCTGCAAAGTTCTTTGAAGAATATGTTCTTAAGAACAAAAGATTTCTCCAACACTGTCAGGTGCAGGAGCTGTTACATCTTTGAATATGGGTCTTTGCGAGCACATGGCTGGATTTGTATATTCCTCAATTTTACATATTCAGTGGGTCATTCAAAAACTTAGTATATCTTAAATGGATTTTAGTTAAAAGGACCTTCCATATCAACTGATACAATTAAGCAAAATTGGAAAATTAAGAAAACTTGGAAAATTATTCATAAATTACTTTGTACATATGTTGTCGATTTATTAGCTTTTTCATTTGAGACCCATTACATGACAAGCTACATGACAAAGGAGAAGTTTCAGCAGGCTCATGGTTTCAGAGGACTCAGTCCTTGATCTGCTGTCTGCCAGGCAGGATCATTATGTACAAAGTAGATGGAAGAACAAAATTGCTTGGCTCATTGCCACTGAGAAGCAGAGTACAAGAAAAGTCCCAGAGAGGAAGGAAGGAGGACCAAGACTACAGTTTCTATTATGGTTTGGAGGTAAAATGTCTCTAAGAAGTTTCACATGTTCAGAAGTGGAGCATAACAAGGTAATTGGAACATGAAGGGACTATTGGGGCATGGTCAGAAGTTGGTCATGATCAGCAGCGGTGCTTGCTTGTCCCATATCTCCTTCCGTACTCAACTCTGGCTTTGCTGTCAGATATTTATATCAAAACCAGCACCTATTCCTCAAAAAAAAAAAAATCCATATTTTTAAGTCTCCAAAAGTGGATGAATGGTATTGTAATCAGAGAACTGTTTCACTATAATGACAGACAAAAAGGGAGACAGAGAGTTCATACAAAAGGAAGCATTTTGTATCTAAGCTTGTGTGTCTCATTTCTCTTAACAGAGCATAATTTACTCCTTTCACGTAATGTAACTCAATAAAATACAGAAGTTTCTGTGAATGAGGAAATTAGTTTTGTTTACTTTTTCTCTTCTGGCAAGTACATAAGTATTTTGCTTTTGTGGCTTTATTCACATGGAGTCTGTTTGCTGACTTGATGGTTCAAGGATAGCAGCCTACATATAACACATGATTTTGTGAATTGAGTTGAGATTGAAACTAATCACTCGACCACCTTTCTGTTGACTCACCAAACTGTCAACAGTGGCAAATAAAATCCTTGAAATCGATTGCAAAGCTGGACCTAATAGTCAAGTGAGCAGGTGGAAGGTTTTGTTTAATTTTGTTTTGTTTTGTTTTTATTTCAGCTGCAAGATTGAAAACTTGGGGCATAAAAATATCTAAATAATTAAACACCCAATTGTTCTTACAAGTGCTTTAACTTTGGGTATCAATTCATGTAGGCAAGGACGAACATGTGTAACAGCAGGTTTTATGCTGTTTTGAAAACTCCTGTTTTTTTCTTTCTTATTTTAATTGAATTTGAGATGACTTGTAAGATATTCCATAATAATTTAGTCAGAAAGTAAAAGAATTTTCATTTTTACCTTAATTCTATCCAACAACAACAACAAAATTGATGAATGTCAATGTGGCCGTAATAGTTTTAGTGGTTTTGAGAAGCTTTTCCCATCATTTAGTTAAATACAATGATTTTTTATAGGACTGCAGCTCAGAAAGTTTAAGACATTCTTGTAGAGTTATGCAATTAGAATGAGCACTTAACTCAGCTGTCTTGATCCAATGTTTCCTGTTGTTTCTGACCAAAAGTTATTTTATACCTGTGATATATAGAAAGAAATATTAACTATAATTAAATTTATAAAAATCATATTTTCAAAATATAGTAGTGAGTATATGTAAATTGGAAGATCATGCACATACAGATGAGATAAAAGCAAATGTGTTTTCATTACAAAGTTGCCAGCTTTAAAAATTAGGGGTGATATTAAATATGTTTTATAAAATAGTCAAGTATCTCGGGATTAGAAAAAGAAAAAGAGAAATTAAGGTTGATTGTTAGGTCTGTGAGAACAACTTGAACATTTTCTTATAGAGTTAGTTGGACAAAAGTTGACTGTCATCCTACGAAAAAATGGTTTTGTATAATTTTCTAGGCTAGGATTGTGTCTTTGCAGTATTTGAACAAAATTAGGCAATTTCATACCCTTGCATAGTAGACGAAGAGAAATTCCCATTTGTTTCTCATTACTTCTGACATGAACACATGCTGCACAGGATGTCAATTGCAATTATAATTAGGACTTAAAAAAACAAACATGAAAAATTTCCATGCTAACTAGGAGTCACTGAAAAACCGCATGCCACAAGCTTTGAGATATTTATCATATTTAAAACAATTTCTTATTAAGGCTAAATACATCAGTGTTTGAAGCAAAAATCATTCTAAAATATAAGAACAGGAACCTTCTCTAGAGCCAATTAAGAAGAGCAAACAGCTCTTTTGTTCACATATGGATTCAAGAGAGTTTTAAGTACTTCAACAAAACCCAAAGGACACACAGGATGCTGGAGCCAAAGGCAGTTTGCTCAACACTTGTAACTCATCCACAGTGCTGCACAAAAATGAACTACAGCTCAGCTCAGCATATTTCACAAGGGGACGACTGAGACTGGTGAATGACTGTCACTGCGCCAATAAGTTGTAGACACCATAATAAACTAATAACAAGGACGTTGAAAGTCAAGCTTGAACTAATTTAGTTTGACTCATTCTTTGACCATCTGCAGGTTAATGAATGGGTGAACTAACAAGACATAACCCAGTGAAGGTACTTTGATCTTTTAACAGCAATGAAGTACTGGAACGAGAGTCAACTATTTCCATATGAATCTCAAATTCTTTTACTTCACTTTTTATGGAGGTAAAAATAGTGTTTATTGCATGTAAGAGAAAGATATTTAAAATGAAAAAGCCATTTACAAATGAGAATAACATTAAAAAGATAAAACAATAGAAGTAAGTTTTTTTATACTGAAGAATTAAATATTCAAATCAAGAATATTTGTGTATACAAGAAGTATGCAATGAAGAAATTCATGAAAATCATCCATTCATGTATTCATCTATTAAACATCTTGAACACTGAAAGTAAGGCAAAACATAACTGACATCAACAAGTTAATTTCTGTGGATCTTTAATTATAGTGTAGATAAACACAATAGATCGATGAATTATTTATTAGAAGGTAACAAAGGCTAATGTGAAATATCAAACATTCCTTTCTCAAGCTGAAAAATCATAATGCTAAAATACAATAGTTAAAAAGTCTAGAAGAGAAAAAAATGATTTCCAATATTTTAACAAGCGTCAAGAGTATTTTTCCTGTTTGCTAATAGCTCAAAGTCATTTTTACTCATTGTTAAGTTCAGAAATTATTTATAAATATCTTAGGATGTCCAAATATATATTGAAGAAAATATATTGGAAATTGAAACTAATGGGAGATATGATTATGGTTTTGGGAAAAATGTATGGGATATAAAATATTGAAATATTTTATATTTTGAGTATTTGGTATGAATATAGTTATACAACAATGACAATTTTAAAGTCATTTTTAAAGTCAAGACAGATGACATATTTCACTTTCATCACTTATTAAAATGTAAGAATTTTATGATTTAATTGTCACTATTTTTATTGACCTAATTTCAAGAACCTCTTTTTTTGAATATTGATTGATAGCATTAATGTTGTCTTTTTTCAGACATTAATTTTATTAAATTTTATTGAATGCAATATGTTGCTCCTGGTCTTTGCTCCCTTATACCAAATGGAATGCTTAGGAATATTTGGAAAATACAGAGAAGGTAATGTCAAAATGACAAACAATATGAACTGAAGTTCTCATTGAAGATTTTGCAGACTGCTTGATATTGCTTGATTAGCAGGTCATGATTGTAGACAGGTGGAAAGTTTCACATTAACAGCCAAAATCATCTTTTGCTATTGTAGGTCCCTTTCATAGGTATTTACTTGCAACCTCCATGTTTAACCTAATATTTTTATGACTAACCTTAAAAGGTATCAGTAAATATGGAAGATCTTTAGCTTCTACAACCCTAAAACTAGGAGTGTTGCAACATTGGAAATGTATAGAAGAGATTTTTCCTGCTTTGCTCTATCATGCCTTCTAAGAGGCCCATCAACGTACTTGGCAAATTAATTGACTGACTACTTTCTGTTGTTCTGTGACTATGAAAGTTAATGTAATGTCTTCTATGGTGGAAAATGTTATTCAGACTAACCTGAGGGTGTATTCTTTGGCTTAGGTCAGTTTTATTTGGCTCAGAATAAATTATGTCTTATTTCCTTTGGACAAAGATCTATGACAGCAAATTGAAAATAATTAGAAAAAAACAGTATTTTTTTTGTCATTGCACTCACACTTACAGAAGATGTCACTAAAGTATATATATGTACATATACTACACATTTTCATATTATCCCCATAAAAACTGCTAAAGATATACCTTAAAACAACATATATTTATTATCTTACTATTAAAAACATAATCTACAGGGATTCATTATTCTTTGAGGGTATAATAGAGAAATAATTTCTTTACAATTTTTTCAGTGCATACGGTTTGTCTGTATTTTTTGGCATATGACTTCTCTTTCTTCAAAGCCAAGAACATAACTGCTTTAAAAACTGAACCAGATTCTACTCTCATTACCATTATCTTCTTTCGTTGAAACTCTTTACTCTCCTGTATAGGGATTCTATATCTACAATTGGACCACCCAGATAATCCACATAATAATCAGGAATAATCAAGAAAATTAATTTCCTTCCATGTGCAGCATCCTTTATTTCATTACCATAACTGAATAAACATTACTCTTCTTTAATCTTGAGAAAAATGCCACTAGATAACGCATGTTCATAATTACCCCACACCTATGCCCTAGTAGCTGTTTTCTATATAATACAACAGATTTACAAATTTCTATTCTTAGTTAATTAATATAGATACATACAATACATCAGCTTTTGTCTTTGAGAGAAATAAAAACACAAACACTGAAAAAAAAAATCACCAAGAATTTAGAGAATAATTTCTCTGAAGAAAATATATACATTTTTAGAAATATTTTAATACTTTTGTTAGCTGTTAGAAATTTCCAAATCTTCTTACAGAACACAGAACATATTCCTTAAACAATTTCAACTTCTTTAGGTGGTTTATCCAGGGGAAGTTTAGGGAGCTGTTTGCCTGTAGGGATGGAAAACGCTAGATTCTCATGAAAAATACCACTTACATGTCCAAGCTCTTCACCGCTGTGTTCAAGAAACTCCATCACTGAATAAAACTCTAAAGTAAACTTAAGCAGGATGAGATACTGGTTAAAACACACAAACAATACTATTCTGGACCATTTTTGAAAGCAACTAATTTTAATTACCAACAATAAGCCATGTGTTATCAAGATTATCTGTAATAGGAAACGTGTTTTTAACATAAATACTCCTGTTAAAGGATGTCAGAGAAAGATGTGTTTCTGTTTGACAATTTCAAACATATTTGTGGATTATTGACTGTCTAATAACTTGATGATGATATTACAGAGGTATTACACAGCGGCTTCCTTCACTGCATTTATGCCGAGCTCAGTCTTGCACACCAGAGCACTAGCTCTTTGTGGAGAAATGTGGTGAGGTGTTGGAAGGGGCTACTTAGCCACAGCCTGATGGTGAAGGCAACATTATTACATTTGCAAAAACAATAAACTGAACCTCCATATCTATAGGACTTAAATAGAAGCCCCCAAAGATAACAAATGCTGGTGGGGTAAAAAGAACCACTGTTGGTTGGAGTGTAGACTGGTGCAACTATTGTGGAAATTCTTCTAAAGGCTAAAACTAGAGATTCCATTTGACCCAATTATCCCCTCTTTTGATATCTTTCCATTAAAATAAAAACATTTTATGGTGATAGATACAGACCAATGCTCATAATAGTATAGTTTTAATATCTAAATTTTGAAAACAAAGTAAATGGCCAACAACTGAGGAATGGATAAAGATGGATTTTTTTTTAATACAATTAAGTACTACTTGGCCATTAAGAGGATTAACATAAGACTCTTCTAGGTATATGCATAAATCTAGAGATAAACTTTTAAATGAAATTAATTGGACACACTTGTAAATATCACATTGTTCCTCCAGTGTAAGAAATGGAAAGTTTAAATAAAAACCAAAATGTATCACAGATACTGTGATATAGGAAAAAAAAAGTTTCAATTAAAGTATGCACAGGGGAAGGAGGAGGAAGAAAGGAAGGAAAAGTAAAAGGGATAAAACAGAAATAAAGCTCTTGTAAGTTAGAAAGGAAAGAGGTGTAGAAAGAAGAGTAGCAGAGTGGAAAAAAATTATATTATGTACAGATATAAATTCCTTATGATGCATGCAATCAGGTTGTATATAGAAACTGTATGAATAATCTTAATTAATGTCAAAATGTAAACTAATCAACATATAATATACATATAAACATGTATTGTATATAATATATTATGCACACACACATATACAGTGGATACAACTATGAGAACAGAGATTAGAAGAAATGGACTAGAAGTAAATAAATGTACACATGTAGCTTTTACTTTATATAAGGAAAGTGAGTCATATTTCTTTTTAGTTTTTGTGCAACACACAAAGGAAAAAAGCCCAAAGGCAGGCAAAATAAATGAGAAAAATGAAATGACAGAAAGAATTAAATCTCAAGTGGCTTGACTAAGGCAATTTAAATGCTTGGCTGTGTTCTTCAAGGAAAAAAAAAGACTTAACTCTGTACTGTTTGTTTATTTTTCTACCCTGTGATCTTAATTTGTTATTTATAGTCTATTATTAAACACAGTTATTGTTTGCTTGTTTGTATTTTTGTCTAAATGAGTTTATCTTTCAGGTGCATTGAACAGAAATATACATTCTTTATTCAACGGGGTGCACACGACTTTTCCCTGGAGCTTGTTGGCATAGAGGATGAGAGTCTGCTCTGCCTTTAGGTTGCTTAATAACTACCTGGTAGAATTAGATAGTTCTTTCCACACTCCTGGGCTTTCACAGTGTAATACAGTTTAAAAATGGAATGAAATGGCATCATGTCTCTAAGAAAAAGTGGCTATCAGATTGCATTATTCTAAAATGGTCCTTCTTCATTTTAGTTTTGCCCTAAATTTTCAGCAGAACATTTTCTAGTACTGGTAAACTTGGACAGGAGAATAATCTGACTTCCTGGTTATATGCATATCACTCTGACACCTGATTTTCCTGAGGGAATTGACGACTGCACAAAGCTGCCACTATGTTACAGTCCTTCCTGAGAGATTGCCTGCAGTTATGTCACAACATCAGACGTTCCACTTTCCTTGACACTGAAACATCACTTGCTAAAGATGAATGCTTTGGGCGTGTTGTTATTGGAGGTGGGACAACTCCATATAATCACCTAAATGACATACCTTTGGAAATAACATTAATCAATACCTTATTCTGCTACTCTTTCTATTTATTCAGTTATTCATAACCTATCTAATTATGGTATTTCATTTTTATAATGTCACTTTACGCCATTCTACTGAAAACTCACTCAGAATGTTTTTCATTCCTCTTTCAAAAGCAAAGTAATAAATGTCTTCATTTTCAAGATCAGAAAAACCACCACATGAAAGTATTTAATTTTCATTTAATACTATCACTTAACTCAGCTTATGCCATAGAAAAAAGCAGCATACATTTCAAAATCAAAATATGTATTTTCAAAGGCAGTAGGAAAGACTAACCAGAGAAATTTAGATGAGATAAATCAAGATACAGATGGAAAGGATTAAAAAATTTAAATGACACATTTACTCCTATACTAAAATAGCTCCATTTAGATTTCATTAGTAGCATGCGCAGGGAATGCTCAAGGCACTGCTGGTGAACTGTTGTTTTCCAAAACACACTTTTCCAAACTTTCTCTTTGTTTTCTTAAAAAAGATATGTTTTAATAACTTTCCAATGTGTTGTTACATCACTTCATATGGTAAAATTTTTTAGAGTATCCTATGCTATTTTGTTCCTTATGATTGTATACATATCTTCTAAGTAAACATCCCTCAATCACATTATTTCAAAGATGAAGAAATTCTGACCCCATTTTTATCAGCTCACACTTTTACCTGATTTTTTTTTTTCATCGATAGTAAATACTGCAAGACAGTTGACAGATGAGTGTCAAGGTGTGGGCTTGAAAATGGTTCATTTCAAATAGAAACCTGAAAATATTTTTCACAGTGTAAAATATATCACAGGTTAAAACAATACATTCTAAATATTTTTACTAAAATAAACCCTTCTAGATAACAACAGTCTAATTAGTACACATCTGTCTCATTTTAGTTTGTCTTTTCTTCCATGGTACTGTACAAGTGTACAGTTCTTAATTCATTTCCAGAAACAAAATTGCAAGATGTCCAAAATTCTTCACTCCTGGGATTATCTTTGGTGAATTCTGAGTGAAATAGTAGTAGTTGTCTTTGTAAGAAGACAAGACAGAGAAAGTATAGGAAAATTCACAGAAAGCTAAATGAGGAAAGGGAAAATCAATATGTGTCATGTACAGGTACAAATTCTCAGTGTTGACTGTGGTCATAGTGTATATATAAAAAGTACCAATAAAATCAACAAGAAAAAAGACACAGGCAATGATTGGTATTAACATTACCAAAAATTGAAATATCTCCATCCCAGAAAGAGGAAGGATTCTGCATAAGTACAGATAACAAGGGAATAAAGCCCAGTTGACCCCTTGATTCTACCTTTCTCTTTTAAAGATCTGAGGGACAAAATCTTTTCTTTAAAATTATAAAGATTGTGGTAATTTATTAAAGCATCCATAAATATTAATATAGCATCAATATCACTAATAGAACACATGTGTTACATCCTGATGATATAAAAGAAAAAGTAAATGTTAAACAGATCAGAAAATATGACTTACCTAGTGTTAAGAAAATTATAGCTTATCATTAACACACATCACTATATTTTTTGTTCCATGTCAAAACTGTCAACATTTTTCATGAAAATAAAATTTTATTATCAAAAGTATTAATAGGGCCAGGGATTTAGCTCAGTGGTTCCAGGGCCCACCTTGCAAGTGCAAAAACCTACTTTCAATCCCCGGTAACCACATACAACAATGTTGGATGTGAAGACTCCCACAGATCTGCAAGTAGAACCACATACCACAGTGCCAGGCTTGGTGGCTCATGCCTGTAATCTCAGGACTTGGAAGCAGGGGCAGAAAGATTGCTGTGAGTTTGAGGCTGAGCTCAAGACCAGCCTGAACTACAAAAGTGAGATCCCGACTCAAAAAAAGTTTGTTTCCATAAATAATGCTATGTTCTTGGAGAGAAAAATGGGTGAATCTTACTCATGTCTAACCTTTACATCTCTAGGTTCTCTGAATAACTGATACTGCCTCATATGCTACATGTGCTATTATTTGCAGTCTGACTTAATCTTATAATGCAAATGGGATTATTTCAAAACAAGAAATTTAGTGCTGCATGTTTCTGGAAGACCAAAGTCAGAGCTCAATCCCACTCGTCCACTGAAGGTACTCCAGAGAACTTATTCTAGGGCTGGTGATTTAGCTTGAGTGATACACCTACCTTGAAATCACAAGGACCAGAGTTCAATGCCCAGTACCATTAAGAAAAATGTACAACTAGAACTTATACGTTGATCTTCTTGTGCAACCTCTACTTGCTCTTCCCTTTCTCAGCAGCATTACCCTCATTTTCATTTAGCATATTCATGGCAGCAAGAGAGTCTTTAGGAGAGGATAGCTACCCCACTAAATGTGATCTCATACTGATGATCATTTTTCAACTTTGCCAAGACTTTATTTCCAGTAATATCAAAAAGAAAACTTCTGGAAAGTTAGAACCTGAACATCATTCAAATAGACACAAGTTTTCTACAACTCATAAACTGAATTTTGTAAAGGGCATGTGACAGAGATTAGAAGAAAAAGACCTTCCATGCAATTGAAATTGTATCAATAAGAAAACATGATTTTGGCTTAAGTGAAGTTTCATAGAACAGAACTATTTTTTTATGTATGTGTAGTATGGAGATTTATAAAAGTTAACATCTATTTTCTATCGCTGCACTTATTTTACCTCTTGGGCTTCTTATCTGGGTGTGGAGCTGGATGGTCAACTGAAGATTTTGTGAATTAATAGAATCTTTGATGAGATTCTGATGGCAGAGCCCTGTGAATGGGATTAATGCAATGAAGGAAACACCCTTGAGACTTGCTTTCCCCCATTTTACCAGAACAGCAAGGATATCTGACCAATAGACCAGATAATGGGCCATCACCACTTACCAGATCTATTACTGTCTTGATTTTGGATTTTCTAGCTTCTAAAACATTGAGAAGTAGAGTTCTGTAACATATAAGATATAGAGTGGACTGTATATAGTTACAGCAGACAAAATGGGCTAAAATACTTATGATGTGTAATTTACTCTGACCTCAAACAAAAGATAAACTTTCAAAAGTTTACTGAGAAATATCTAATCATAAAACAAAATTCTGAGCACAGAGAGAAAAAATACACATTTGAAATAAAAGTTTGTTTTACCAATTTGAAGAGAAAAAACCCATAAAGTTACTTGTATGCACAACTTGAGCTAAATATCAAGAAAATTCCATATATATATATATATATATATATATATATATATATATATATATACACAACCATTATGAAACATGAGAAAAGGACAATCAACTGTAGAATAGCAACTAATAACAAGTTATGTATATTTATTCATTACTTATCAGTAATGATTCTAAAGGTACATGGCTATAAAAACATGTAGTGTGTGACCCTTCATCTTGATTTGTCAACTTCATAAGACTGAAAACACCTACTAGATTAGTAAAGTATGTAAGTGTGTGTGTTTGAGTCAATCACGAAGGCTTGCTCTTGAGTACTAAACATGGTCCTTAGCATGTTCCTCTCCAGTACCTTTCTGCTAACTTATTTCCCAGGTGCCAAACTGAGGCTTTTTCTTCCATCATGTCATTGTGGCCTGACTTGCAGCCTTAATGCCTTCTTGCATATACTGAATCTCATATAATTTGAGCTCTGTTTGTTCTTTTATTTATTAAGATGTGGATGTTGGATATTGTTTCCAGTAGTGAAAAAGCTGACTAAAACAGAAATTGGTACTAGATGGATAGGGTTGTTGCTGTAACTGTGCTTGATCTATGTAGAATCCACTGTAAATGGTTTTTGGAAAGGTTTTTTTTGTTTTGTTTTGTTTTTGTTTTTTGAGACAGTCTCGCTTTGTGGTTCAGGCTGGTCCTGAGCTCAGCCTCCAACTCACATCACAGCAATCCTCCTGCCTCTGCCTCCCGAGTGCTAGGATTACAGGTGTGAGCCACTACACCTGGCACTGTGGTCTGTGGTACTGGTTGCTGCTGGGTGTGAGTCTCCATGCCCAGTATGGTATATGGTTACCAGGAATTGAACCCGGGTCCTTGTGCCAGAACCACTGAGCTAACTCCCTGGCCTTAGAAAGATTTTTGAAATGATTTTAGGATGCAAGATCAAGGAACTTTAGAATCTCCTGAGCAGGGCCTGAAGAAGGACTCTTAAGAACAAAACACTGACAGGAATGAGGACAGTAAAGGTCAGGCTCAGGGCACTTTTGTAGAAGTCTAGGGGCCAACTGGCAGTTGAAGTAGAAGCCATATATGCTGCATTCTGTCTGAAGCCCCCCAACCCCCGACAGGTCTTGGAATATTTTAGGAATAACAATAGTGGATTTTCTTCTGCAAAAGAAGATTGTGTTGCTACTTTCCGCCCACAGGGTACCCTCTGTTGGGTTGATTCCACTTATTGTCTGCAGCTTTTCTTACAGAACACTTCACAAGGGGTCTTCAACTTCTTAGTGTCTCCAATGCACCTTTGGCCTCATTCCCATAGCAGCATGTACACCTTCCAAATGGGTACTTGTTTAGACTTCCAGGCCTTCCTTTGAAACCTGGGTGGAAGCCGACTATCTCCACAATTCTACATTCTGCATCCTGGCAAAATTACCATCATGACATTTGGATCTCATCTGTTATATATTTGTGTATTAGATGTCAGACAGACACAAAGTTCTAAGATTCAATATTTGTGCTGGTGGATTTCAGTCCTGCTTTGGTACAATTCTTTTCTATCACTCGTTCTTTTCCTTTCAAATTAGGATATTTATAATCTTTTACTGAAAACTGGAATTATATAACTCATTTAGAAATTTATAAATGTTAATAACCAATAATCCATCTTTAGCTTCAGAAGACATTTGGATTTTTGGAAAATGCAGGAAATGTGCAGACTTTGCAGAAGGTATTGCTGTATTTTCAGTTCTTTGAGGGGATACCAGTATTAGGTTGTGTTAATTGTGTACTGTTTGTTTTCATTTGAAGATAAGTATAGTTTTAGGAAAAGTGTTTTGATGTGAAGTTGACAGGGTAGGTTGTGACCGTTAATCTACTTTTTCATCCATTGATTAAGAATCACCCACTAGATTAGTAGACCATGATTCTGAGTATGTCAGAGTGGGTCATAGAAACACAACCTTGGGTACTAAATCTGGTCACTCAGCTGTTCACCTCTTCCCTTCTCCCCTTAATCTGTTTCCCCGAACAAAGCAGCCTTGCTCCACAAACCTTGTAACATTTCTGGCTTAAAGCATGTACTGAAATGTTAAGAAAATTAAACCTCTACTCTTTTAAACTGTGGGTGTT
Source organism: Petromus typicus (assembly GCA_004026965.1). Lineage (NCBI taxonomy): Eukaryota > Metazoa > Chordata > Mammalia > Rodentia > Petromuridae > Petromus > Petromus typicus. The sequence goes on along the minus strand of PVIR01002356.1, from coordinate 56,679 downwards.
GACTATTATGTTGAGCAAAATGAAAGCTGACCAATATAGAATAACTGGAAAGCCAGAATATAACAATATGCTGCCTGCAGAAGACTCTAAATGTAGAAGCATGTGTAGGTTCACTGTGAAAGGAGAAAACAAGAAAGGTTAAAAATGTGTCTTGCAAATAACCTGAAGAATGCATGAATATCTATTTGTGCACTGCATATGTAAAACTATCTCTAGAAATGAAGATCATTATATAATGATACGATTTTATCCTTTGGCAAATTCTAATAGCCATATAATTAATGTTTTATATCCCAAGGACAAATACTATTTGGTCATTGTCAGTATCCTGTCGCATTAGGGTTGTTATATTTTTAAATATTTTCCTTAGCATTTTGGTTCTTTGCTCATCAGAGGTACTATTGTACAGTTTTGTATACATATTGGGGTTTTAGTTTTGGTATCAAGGTGGCTCTGACTTCAAAAAATGAGTGGAGAAATGTTTATCTTATATTTTCTGATAAGCATTTAATAAGCATACATATAAATTCTCTGAAAGGTATGAAGTTATCTGGTCCTAGACTTTTTTTTTTCTTGTGGGAGGGACAGTATTTTATTATCAATGTAATTTGAAAAATTACGATGATGCAAATATATATAATTTCATATAAATAAATTCTAAAATTATTAGTTTGTGTTATTGAATTCTTTACTATTTAAACTTATGAATTGAAAGCAAAAGTAACCATTTTAAATTTACACGTATGCACATTAAATCCAAGGGTATGTATATGTATGTATATATATATATATATATATATATATATATATATATATATATATATATATAATATCAAAAGATGTAAAGAGAGAAATATATAATACTATAAGGTAAATACAATTCCTATATATGAACTGAATAAATAGAAGACTTTATAGTGAAAAATGTCTACATATACAATGAAAAAAATTTTCAAAAACAACCTAACTTTATATTTCAAAGAAGCTTTTAAAAAGACTGAGTCCAAAATTAGTAGAACAAAGAAATAGAATATAAATGTAAAATATAAAATATTAGAGAATAATTAAATCAAATAGAAGATTAAAACATGTATTGATGTGAAATGCTGTATAGGATTAATCAGCCCCCAATTCTATTCTTCAAGGAAATAAAAAAAAATACTTCTAAAATTTGTGTAGAGATATAAAAGACTCTCAAACATCAAACCACCTTGAAAAAAGAGAGCAAGCCTGAAGGTATTATTTTCCCAGATTTCACCTTACTTTACAAATCTGCAGAAATTAAAAAATATGATTTCTACAAAAATAATACATACAAAATAGAATTAAAGCTCAGAAAACTTCACATGTTGATATTTAAGAAATCTTCAACAAAGTTACCAAGAATACAAGGAGTCGAGATTATATTTTCAATCCATAGCACTGGGAAATTGAACATTCACGGGCAGAAAAATAAAATGTGAGCTTCATTTCATCTCATGTATAAGGATCAACTCAAAACGGATTTAAGAATAAAATATGAAATGCAACTCCATAAAATTTTGAGAAAAGAGTATAAGGAGTTGGTTTCTTTCTTCTTTAATTTTTTTTTCCCTTAAGTTTTATTTTTTGTGGTACCAGGGATTGAATTCAGGCTCTTGTTCTTCCAAGGTAGGTGCAGTGCATCTTGAGCTAAATTTCTGGCCCAAAGAAACTGTTTCTTTCTTTCTTTCTTTCTTTTTTTTTTTTTTTTTTTTTTTTTTTTTTTTTTTTTTTTTTTTTTTTTTTTTTTTTTTTTTTTTTTTTTTTTTTTTTTGAGACAGGGTCTCACTCTGTAGTTCAGGCTGGCCCTGAGCTCCACTTCGAACTAACAATAATCCTCCTGCCTCTGCCTCCTGAATACTGGGATTACAGGCATGAGACATCACACCCGGCATTGTGATATGTAGTACTGATTGCTGGTGCATGTGAGTTTCGGCATTGCTGTATATGATTACTGGGTATCGAACCTGGGCCCTTGTGCTTGCAAGGCAGGCACCAGAACCACTGAGCTGAATCCCTGGCCTGAGACTGTTTCTTGACATTAGTCTGGGAAGTGATTTTTTTTTTTTTTTGGATATGACAAAAAATTATAGGAACAAAATAAAAAAAATAAATAGGGTGGAATAGTCAACATTTTGCACACAAAGGAAAAACAAACCAACAGTGTAGAAAATATAATACCTAATCAATCACGTATTTTCAAGCCATATACCTGAAAGGCAGTTAAGATGAAAGTGTATCATGATCTCAATCAACAAAATAGAAAATGCAAGTCATTCATTGAGGAAACTGTCATAGGATATGGTACATATTTCCTAGGATAAATGTAGCCAGACATGTATGAAAAAAAGTATCACTCTTAAAGTGGCTATTTATCAAAAGTAAGAAGATTACAAATGTATGTTAGATTTTTAAAGGAATTATCTGCTGACAATGTAAATTGTCAAAGGTATTATGGAAAACTTCAGAGGAACTAAAGAGTTAAAAATGAAATAAACAAGACCTAGTAAAGTCATTGCTGTGTATATAATTACAGGGGATGTATTAATTCAATAAGTATCATAATAATGTTCACTTTTGTTTAAAAGACAATAGTCACAATATGGAGCAATCTACATATCTGGAAAATGAATGAATGAATGATAGTGTGTAGTAGAAAATAAATGAAAGAATCTTAACACACACACACACACACACACACACACACACACACACACACACACACACGGGTTTTTTTGTTTTGTTTTGTTTTGTTTTGTTTTCAGACAGTCTCACATTGTAGTTCAGACTGGCCTCCAACTCACTATGTAGCCCAGGCCAGCCTCAAACTCACAACAATCCTGCTGGCTCTGGCTCCCAATTTCAGCCCTACAGATGTGAGTCTCTACACCTGGCCTTGTTTTATGTGGTTACTGGGGATCAAACTCAGGACCTTGTGATTGCCAGGAATACACCAGAACCACTGAGCTAAATCCCTGGCCTATACATGTTAAGTTTAAAGTGAATCTAATCTAAAGGTATTAAACTCATGGAAATAAAAGCTGCAATGACGCTGTTAGAGGAGAGTTAAAGGAGGTACTGTTCAAGAGGTAAAAATCTTCAAGAAGTAATTTCTGAGTATCTCATATACAATACTTGAAATTTCTGAGTAAACCTTAACTATTCTCAGAACACACAAACAGAATGAAATGTATCTGCGTGAATTGGCAGGTACATACATTAGCTTGAATGAGTATAAGTATATTAAATTACCAAATTGTACAACTGGAATATATGTAAGTTTTACAATACCAACTATATATAAATTAAGTTTAAAACATGTATAAAAGTTGTGCTTTTAAGGTTATATGAGTGAGCTTCAAGTATAATCTATTTTTTCACTGCACAATACTGACTTTACTAGTTTATAGAGTAATATAGAATATACAGAGTAATTATTTGCCTAAAGGATTGTGAATTCTCTGATTAAAAGAATTCAAAATATTTCAGGACAAAATTCATTTAAAATACTTATAAAATCATGATATGATATATAGTGAACAGAAATAATTTAGTGCCAAATTTGATAGGAAAGCAGTTACTTATATCAAATGTTCTGATATAGCACTCAAACTTATCAAAATAATGTTATAAATATACAATAGAAATAACTGATGAGGAGGAAAAATTACAACTCAAACTTAAGACAGGATTATGCTATCTTTTTGGAAAATTTTTATGACATTTTAAGTGAGTTTGAAAATCATAGCCTGTGATTGACATGGAAATAAGTGTCAGAATTTAATTTATAAATGAGAAAAATTTCAAAATGGAATCACATTATTTAAAGTCCATTATCATCACCATTATTCTTCAGGTTTGTGTAATTAGCAGCGTAGAGGAAGGACTGGTTATAGCGCTGTCACCTTACAGTTTATGCTACTAGGGGGAACTTAACATGAAACAGATGAGATCAAAGTCCTCTGCTGTGGTCAAAATATGGATTAAAAAAGAGGAAACAGAACACAGACTTCTTTCAGAAATTTCTTGTAATTTGAAAATTTTTATTCAGTTTCAAATTGTCAACATCATCTCGAATTAATCTTTTTTATTTGCAGGAATAGAAAAAAATATTTAAGAATAACTGATTTGAGAAAATCAAATTTTCAATATCTACAAGTGCATTACTAAAATAACTTAAATGAATGTTGTGCATTTCTTTAAGTTGAATCGTAATATTGCTGATATTTTTTTTCCAGAAAGGATACTTTCTGTATATGTCAACAATCCCAGCACTGTGGGAGACTAAGAAACATGAGAAGAATATGAAGAATCATGAGATTGATTCCAATATGGGAAATCTAGTGACTTACCAAGACTCTGGCTCAAAAATCAAAACAAAGAAATGCCAACACAATGTGTTTTGTCTGATTTTTAAGACACAAGGTATGTAGTCAGCAGGAAGGACCTAGGTTTAATCTTCAGTACTAGAAAAAAACACTAGTTATTTCTTAATGTTTTAACTAAGTAGAAGTCATCAGCTGTGTCATTTTGACTGTTGAATTTGTATAGATAGGCTTTTGGAGTCATTAGGTGATGAAATATAAATATAAAGGGGAAATGTAAAATGAGAAGCCTATGCACGTTAAAGTGCATTCAGAGCTAGAGCTAGAAGACAGAATCTGAGAGACTCAGGGAAAAGCAGCTGGATTCACCTGACTCAAAGCAAGTAGGCCACTATCACAACCAGATTAGAAGCCCTTTCTGTCAACACAATATCAATAATTTACAAGGAGGATGACTTATTTAACATATTTGTGTGAACCAAGGACAGATTATGGCAAAAAAAAAAAAAAAAAAAAAAAAGCTGCCCATTTTGCCAAGAAAGAAAGGAAAAAAAATGACTTACTATACAATTAAAAGCATATTTGTGGATGATATTATATGTTAGAAAATGCACACATTCTTTTAAGAACCCTACTTGTCACATGATGTGGCATTGTCTGCATACCTGCCCTGTAATGTCAATGCATGTGGTATTTACAAGCTCTTTTTTAGCAAGCTTTATGGCCCTTCCATTTTCTCTTTCTTAGCTTCCTAACCTTGAAAGTAACTTACTGAGACTAAAATGTTTTTAGCCAAATAACAGTATAAAATTATAAGATCATACATGAAAATATTTACATTTTACATTAAACTAATTTTATCTGCTACACAAATTCATAAAAATTGAATCTAATTATGGGTGGTATGTCTTGTTTAGATGATGTACTTATTGCCTAATGGTTCCATTAGATTAAAATATGCATATCTCCAAATATGCATTTAATCTTTGGAGTGAACAATTCCCAGTCTTTATCTCTTTTAAAAAGTGTAGCTGTCCTTATTTTATTGTTATGCATACTTTTCCTTCAGTAGCACCTCAGAATTGTCTATTCCCATCTTAGAATTTCTGTGTACTCATTGTTCTTGTGGTCTTCTTTTAAGTCCCTTTCTTGGTTCAACTTCTGCAAAACAAAATTTTTATATTCCACATAGACAAGACCATGTAGTATTTGCCTCTTTGTGTCTAAGTTATTTTGTTTTGTGGTCTCCAGTTTAATCCATGTAGTTGCAAATGGCCAGGGTTTTTCATGGCTGAATAGTGTTTGATGACGGTGTTAATGTACCACATTTTCATTATTGCTCAGTTGTTGGAAACTCAAATTGTTCTTATTTCTTGACTTTTTGTGAAAGGCGCTGCAATAAACTTAGAAGTGCAGCTGTCTCTTCAGCAGACTGACTTCATTTTGCTTGGAGAGATTCCCAAGAGTGGAATCAGAGAATCAAACAGTAGCTATATTTTAAACTTTTGAGGAACCTCCATATTGTTTTCTGCTGTGGCTGAGAGAATTTACATTCTTATTGACAATGTGCAAGATTTCCCTTTTCTTTGCATCCCCATCAGCATTTGACATCTGAAGGGAAGATTTATTACATAGCAGTTTTGAGTAGTTTTAGACTGTTTCATTTAAAAGGCAGAGGATTAAAAGTATATTTGAGAAATCACTTTTCACATCTTTATTTTTGCATAATTAGTAGTTCATACTAGATATACAAAATGATGGATTTTCTCTATGCATTTCATTGTGATTTATCTACTTGTTTACTGTATGGTGGATCCAACCAAGGATCTCTAGAGATAACTATATCCATCCCTCACTTCTTTTTAAAAATAATTAACATTCCTCCTTCAAACGATCTGCCCATAAACCCATGAACCTACATCTTCCCACACCTGAGAACTGCACAGCTGCATGGATGTGTTACATTATTAAGAAATAATGAACAGTTTTCATACTAGAAATCAAACTTGGAACCTTGCACTTGCAAGGCAGACACCAGAACCATTGAGTTAAATTTCTGGCCCAGGAAAATTGTTAACTTTTTAAAAGTGATGAACAATTATTCTCTGTTGATTACAAAAGTAGCAGATATACATTATTATATTTTTAAAAATGTTGTTAAAATTAACCTTTCTAGAAATAATTACAAAATCCTTACTATGATCTCATCAATGTTTACCACTTGTGGAAGTCAAATAGAAAAATAATATATAGAAAAATATATGGACACGAATGTGATTAAACTACACCTATACAGAAGTATATATGACAGTTTGAATTTTTTGTGTAATGTTCTCTGTTAACTAGTACTCTTCAGAAATGTAAATATAGGAAAGAATATACTATTTATTATAGGTGGAGTCTTTCAGTATTTCAGGTTCTATAAATAATTAAATTGACTTCAAATTTTATCATAAGAAATAATTTTGATGAAGTCCATTTAATTTTAATGACATTATGAATATTTCTTACTTAAAACACTAGAAGTACAATTCCTGAGCCCTAGACATAAAAGTAAGACCATTGTTTAAAAAAATCTAATTTTCTTTGTGTTTATCTTATATATATATTATCGAGTTTAAACAGTTTTGAAAATTTAGATTTCAGATTTTTCCAGAGTTTTCTCCCACATATGTCCAATGAAAAATAAATCTTTCAATTTTCTACATTTTATTATATGTTTCTATATCTTCACCAATTATTTCTTCCTGGTAACTTCTCTTTGTCCTATGAATATCTTCTTACATGCTGTTTCTTCATAGTGTATTTTAAAATAAAATTCTATAATATTTTCTGTGCTCAGAATAACTTCTGTAACACTTTCTCCATCCTGCATTAGAATCATCAGGGCTTATTAATTGTATTTTCTACTGAGCTATAATTTCTGCAATATTAATGATATTTCACCTTATGGGTGAAAGAATCTCAAAGACTTGTTGCATGAATAGAGTAATTATAAGTGTGTGTTACACAAAATTACAAGGGAAGTTTATCTCACACTACTTTCTACTTTGATAACTTTTTACATTTCAATTAAATAACTTTTAAAAAGGAAAATTTTATGACTCAGTTTTGTTAATTTGTACCATGTGAATTTTAGTATATGTACATGGAATTGTGTGTTATGATGTTGCATAATATATGAACACTGTGAGATCAATTGTTGCAAAATGTTTAATATTCCGATATTGCTAGTACAATGATGATTTATCTTCTTCAGAATATTAATAATATTCCATGGTAGTATGTAAATATCTGTGATGAAATGACATAGATGCATAATTGAGAGAAAGCTAGATACCAATATTTATGTATTATAATCTTAACTGTTTCTCATTGGCAATAATTTTAATGATATTTTTTAAAGGCAGGTAATCTATTTTGAACTAAATTTTTGAAAAAAAAATAGCTATCTTTATCATTACATTTCCAATAGCAGGAAATTGTTCTGTCTGAAGCAAATATTGGGCTCTTTCAGATTGAACATGTCATTTACGTAGGATTTTGTTTGGAGTTTTGCTACATCAGTTATTCCTCCCTTTCTTCTATGTTCATGGAGTTCTCCCTCTAGTAGAGTAAAGTAATCAAATTGAAAATGGAATAAATTGAATCAGGATTTCATCAAGAGCAAAGTTTCTTTACTCATCTGTAAAATTGCTATTTAAAAAGGTACAATTAGAATCCAGGAGAGTGAAGAAGCTTATGGACTACATATTAAGAAATTACAAGGTATAATTTTTATACTCATAATACTCATAACCAGCCATATAGAAATGTATTTTGAGTATAACAAATATCACAGAGGAGTATAATTTCTCTGATTTATTTCTGGTTTTACTCCTTAGCCTTCAACTTTTATTTACCAAACTCTTCTTTTATTTATTCTATGATGCAAGAAAAGGAAGTATTACTTAGAATGCTTATCTAAAAAATTCTATTTCCATATAAAAATAATTATAGCATATGTTTGTTCCGTAGGTATCCAGCCCACTCTCTTAAGTGGGTGGAAGTTCGTATTAGCTCTTCTGTTAAAGAGCAATAGTTTAATGAAGAAAAAGAAAGGTAATAAGGAGAGACAGTCCTACAGACAGAGAGACAAGGAGAGATAAGGGAAGGGAAAGGGAAATATAGAATATATATATATATATATATATATATATATATATATATATATAATTTTCAAACAACACTTTTACAGTTACATGTATTTGATTGTGAAAGGCCTAAATGCCAAGAAAAAAGCACTTCTCTGTAAGGTAAATTATCTTAAATATTTGCTTAAATCAACATTCCATAAATTTATGATTGTTTGTTTAATTTTGTTTTTATTAAAGCATCACTGTGCAGTGAAATCAAACTTCTACTAAGAAATTACACATTGCAGTTTTGGTAAAATTCTCCAGACGTTTTCATTTGTTCTATGAATACCTCATTATATAAATCTTGAAGCTTCAGAGGTCCATTTAATATATCCATGATTGATATTGTGACCTTCATCCCATTTTGTATAAATTCAAATGAATTGTCTGAAGATGAAATCATCCTAAAAACCTTTAATAAGCATACTATTCAGTATACTATATTTTATATTTCTTTTTTTTTTTTTTTTTTTGGAGAGTTTATACTAGATACTGAGATCTTGGAGCAGGAAATTACAGCTTTTATCATGATGAATCCTATGATTTCACCAATTTTCAGACAGTTTTTGTTTACTAAAAATGACAGTGTCACATGCCTCAAGTAAATAGACTTCTTTCTTCAATGCCAAGCTTTACTTAAGGAACATGGTATTTCATAAATATCTGTTGGTGAATGAAATCATGCACAGCAATTTATAGTACAAGAATTATCAAAACGCTATGATGTGTTTATCTTTCTGTTTTCCTGCTCAGAGTCATTGAAGAGTTTCTGTGTTTAATACACAGAAAAAATATATTTTCTACAACTGTCTTGCTTTCTTTCCAAATAATTTTGGAAAGAATGGTCTGCTTATAGACCTCTGTGTCCCGACACCACACAACCTGAATCCCCCGCTTTTTAAAGATTGTTTTTAACGTAGGCTCTGCCCTGCATCCTGCACCCTGAAGCTCAGGTTCTGCCCAGCCTTACATGTGAACAGGAGAGAAAGGATGTGCTCACGGCCCTTCTTCAGTGCCTTCTTCTTCCTGGTTGAAATGTTCTCGAACTCAACACTCTGTTTCTGTTCAGGCAGCTCTAACAAATCGCCATAGATTAGATGGCGATAACTCTGACTTTAATGAGAATCTTTACTCCAAATCCATTACCTCATTTTTCATCTTGTTAATGGTGATTGAAATATTCCACATGCACCATTCTTTGCCCTCCATAACTTCTTGTGAGAAGTTTTTCCCATATATTTCCGTTTGCTGCCTGAAGTCCTGAGCTGAACTCATTACTGTGACTTTGGAACACTTAACTCTGTTACATCATACATTTTCACAATTCTGTCCATCTTCTCACTTCACAGGGAACCTTTCACTATCTCTAGTCCCGCTGTACATTTATCAAGTAGATGCATTACTCTGGCCTAGTGAATTTTGCTTGCATAATTCTTTCCTTACACAGCTTAACTTCTTGGTTAATCATTAAAATGACATCTTCAAACACATACATGCCTTTACCTGTTTTAGAAGAAGTATACAACCAATGAAAGAACAACCTTTATGAAATGCAAACTTCAGGTTTATTTGCTGTTTCCTTCCTATAGATAAATGTAGACTTGTGAAGAAAAATATGAAATTATACTGATTTCTTGCCTTTAAACTTCTCCCATGAGCTGTAAATGAAACTTTATTGCTAAATTTCAGTCTTACTAAATTTACTTAGTTTTTCCTCATACATATGTAAGAATTTTTGGGTCCTATTCATGAATGTTCTCTTTTGCTCTTTTCTGCCGCCTCCATTCCAAATATATCCAAAATGCAGTCACTCATTAAATCACCATTTCTAACACTCAGTCCAGGGCACTAACTCTCACCACTGAATTTACTGTTGTAAACTCTCAGCTGATCTTCCTCTTTCTAACCTTTTTCTGAATGTTTATTCTCAACACAGGATACAGTGTGATTGAGTTAAAATATAACCCAGATAATGTTTACCATTCCATTACTGGAATACAATCTTTCTGTTTCTTAAATTTTTACAATGACAATGATTAAAGCCGAACATACAACAGCACAGAAACATTTGATGATATAGGTGAAGGAATAATATTAACTTCTTTACCTTTTCTTCCAATTCTATCAAATCTTTCGAAGCTGTGTTAAACACTATTGCATTTGAGACATGTCATATTGTATTATTAACTTCTGTCTTTTTTATCTTCATTAACATTTATAGTACAAGTAGACATTGTCTTTTTATTTAAAAAATAAAAAGTTCATTTTAATTTTGGCAAAGGTTCTTTTATTTTGAAGTTAAACTTATTTAAAGAAATAGCAATGATTGTTGACTTCATTTCCTCATACCTCTTAAGCTTTTATCCCCTTATTTTGCTCATCCTTCGCAAGCTTGCTTGAAACATTTTTCCCTTGACTTCCAATGAATAATATCTATGAGTTTACTTCAATTCCCTATATAACAACCCAAAGTAAGCTTCTTGTACTACTGAAGCCTTTCCATAACTCTCTTTGCCTTTATAAACCTGTTCTCTCTCTGTCTCTCTCTCCCCATCTCTCCTTCTCTCTGAACTTCTTTTCTATCCTTACATTCTCAATAAGTACCTTATGTTTAAGTCTTTTGAATTCATACCTTCAACCTCTGGCCTGAGGTGTAGGACCACACTATTGCCATGAATTAACCAAGGACAACTCAATAATGTAAATACATATTCCTCTAATACTGTATTTCAAATTATTTCACAGTTCATACAGTCTCTTAAATGTTTCAAGATATAATGTTATGATTTATTTCTTCTATAATCAGTGTATTCTGGAAATTTTGTAAATTTAATATATTTTTATATAATATTAGTAAATCAACTCTATTCTTTCATTTTCTAATAAAATTTTCATTCTCTGTAACTACTGATATTTAACTAAAATGATTTTTACATGTGTCTCACTATAAGTCATTTTTCATTCTGCAAAAAGTGTTATCTTATGCATGTAAATCTTATTATTTCACGCTCTGATTAAATTATGTGAATAACTCCATATTCCCCACTTGGTACAATATAAAGGGCCAATTAGATTAGAACGTATTTTCTGTTTGACTGCATACATTTATGTTCTTGTTATTCTTAATCACCTACGCCCCTCCACATAATGTTCTCACATTAATCTCTTTGTAGTTGCTTGTACATAACTAGTTTCCTTCTTGACTATGGTCCTTGGTTCATCAGTGTGTGACTTTTGTAATACATTTACTATAATGTGTAATCGTCACTAACATTCTTCAAGAATTTTTTATCTACTCAGGACAATTATTTCCAAGCCAGGTGACTTTGGAAAAGTGCTTTATTTTTTAAAATTTTATTTATTTATTTTTTTAAGGTTTTTTGAAACAGGGTCTCACTTTTGTGGTTCAGGCTAGCCCTGAGCTCAGCCTCCAGCTCACATCACAGCAATCCTCCTACCTATAACTGCCAAGTGCTGGGATTACAGGCGTGAGCCACCACACTCGGCACTGTGGTATGTGGTACTGGTTGCTGCTGGGCGAGAGTCTCCATGCCCAGTGTGGTATTTGGTTACTGGGGATCAAACCTGGGTCCTTGTGCTTGCAAGACAGGCGCCAGAACCACTGAGCCAAATCTCCAGCCCTGGAAACGTATTTTAATATAGACATTTTTACTTAGCAAACAGATAATGTTTTTTCTAACTAAAACTATTGTAAAGAATATTGACAGATGTCTCACTCACAAAGTATCAATGCCTTTTATATAGTATCCTTTCCATGTACTGTGATCCAGTATGGTTATTCCTTCTAATATATTAATATTTTTCAATTCCTCTATAATATTTGAATTTAAAGATTGAATTCTGTAAAATATTACAGAGTAATAATGAAAAAAATGCTGAAGTTTTAACAAAACAAATGTTAATACAGAAAATCCTAGACTTAGAAACTCACTTCTTTTGCTAAAGTTGTAATTAAAGTTGGCCAACTAAGGGTGCAGGCTCCTCTACACAGCCTTCAAAGCCTCTCTCCTGTATAATCTAGGCTGCCTTTTCTTCCAGGCAATTCTGTGTCCTTAGAGCAACATGAGATGTTGTAATATTCTTTCTATAAGTCATTAAGGATTGCATCTGTATGTGAGACCATCTGGAAGCTCAAGTGGCCAGCATTCAGGCTGTGACTCAAGGCTTTGGTTACAAAACTAAATTTCAGTCATTACCCAAGTTTTTTGTATTTCAACTGAGTTAAAACTTGAGGTTTCACTGTACATCACTTCCTCTGTAACACATTCCTCTGAATGATAGAAAGAAATTCTTGATTATTATATATTTCCACTGGGAAATCCATGAGTTTTACATTTTCACTCTCTGCTTAAAATTACCAGAATCACTAGAAATAATCACACAAAAATTAAAAATTTTAACCATAATGAATGAAAAGTTAGATCATCTGTGTTCCTAACTTTGGAATTTAACAAAATGTGTATGATATTCTATAACACATTCTAGATGAAATGTAGATATAAAGAAGATTTGAAGGAAGGTATCTCATACATTGAATTTATTTGGGTGCATGATAGGCTGAATAATGATTCCTCAAAAATGTTTTGGAGTGTTTCTATTCTTTCACCTCAATGGCAAAAGTAACTCCTTGCTATGACTTAGAGATGTCCCTGGGATCAGATTACCTTGATTTATCCGAGTGAGTCAGATGAACTCTTGCCAGTCATCATACAATATTGGCAGGATAATGCTAAGGAAATTGCCTCTTTCTCATAGTCTTCAGAAAGAACAGTTGTTCCTGGATCTTGAATTTGACACAGGGAAATCCCCTTTGAATTCCTGATCTCCTGATCTCTGATATAATGAATTTGCATTGTTTTAATCATGAACTTTAGGGTAATTTGTTGCAAAAACATTGAGTGACTAATGAAGAAAGCAAACCCAACAACACATAAGCAAAGAAATAAAAGAAATTTAAAAAACCTGATGCTATTTTTATAGAACTACCATATTTATATGGACCTTGATTTGATCTAATAAATCTGAGAGTAATTTAAATGTATACTCTTAATTTCTACTGTATATGGTGTGAGGAAGCAAAGGGTTTTATGTATCACTTCCTGTTAGTCATCTGTTTAAGAATGATCCTGAATGTTTTGTTTCCTGGTTCACTTCTGAATTTTTGAGAAAGTTAAGCAAGACAAGTGGCTAGGGAAAGGGCAGAAGTAAAGATTTATGCTTGTTACTGATTGGAAGTCTAGCTGTTGGTAACTGAAGCATCAGTAAGAGAATATGGGTAGGTAGCTGGTTGTATATGCAAATATTGTATCTGTGTTTAATATGTAAAAGAATGAACTCAATTCATCTAGTAACTACTGAAATAAAATTTTTTTTGCTGCTTACATCAGCATACCCTACACATACACATGAGGTCTTTATGATATCATTCACTATATACAGAGGATCCTCCTGATCAGAAACAATGCAATAAAAATTGTGAGATAGTATATGTTGACATCAAAACAGCCATAGACTCATGTATCCTAATAGAGAGATTTGAAGTAACCCTATGGATCTATAATCAATTAATTTCCAACAAAGGTAGCTTGGGAAATTGAGTATTCAGATGCTGCAGAATAAAACCAACTTCCTGTGTCCTATCAATGGGAAAACCTAATTTAAGATATGTTAAATACTCAAATTTAAGATCTGAAGCTATGAAAATCCTAGAGAGAGAAAAAAAAAAAAAACGTAAAAACTTCAACTCATTTCAATGGGCAATATACTTTTAATGAAACTCTGAAAGGAGAGGAAACACAAGCAAAAATACATCTTTGGCATGTTGAATTTATTATTTATTTATTTGTTTGTAACAAGGATTGAACTCATGATCTTGTACTTGCAAGGCTTGTTCCATAACCACTGAGCTAAATCTCCACCCATCTTTGATAAATTGACACCTCATTTTTCCAGTGTCACTTATTGAGGAAGCTATTTTTCCTCTTCTGTTTCCAAATGAAATTTGGGATTGTTTTCCTAAATCTGTGAAAGATGCATTGGTCCCATTTGACTCACCTTCTATTCGAGTGTTCTTGATTGGATTAAAAGCAAAATACCATAGTGATACATGCACACTTATGTTTATAGTGTCACAGTTTGAAATAGCTCAATCTTCTAAATAGACTAAATGCTTATTGATTGGGTTAAAAAAAAACCCAAAATGTCCTTTTAAAAAAATGTAAAATGGTGTGCTACTCATCACACATCAAGGGTGATAAACTGGAGCTAAAATAGCTACATGGAGGCACCTTGAGACAATACCCTTCAGTGACATAAGTAGGACACACATATATTAATGCTGAATTGTTTCTCTTGTATGAAAAATTAACATGTAAGTGAAGACTAAAATGTATAATAGACATTGTGAAATATGAAGAAAAGTTTCAAATGGGAAGAGAAACTAGGAAGGGGAATGGGAGAAAAGAAAAAAAGGAAAGAAAAAAATAGAAACAAAGGTTTGTAAATATGGAGTTGTGGAGAAATGATAGGGAAGGGATGGGAGAGAAAATAATGCAGGAACAAAAGTACATCAAGTAGAGGAAGAAATGCCCAATGATGAATGCAATCATACTGTAAACCCACATGTTCCCCCAAAAAACAAATGAATAAAGAAACAGACTAAAAATAAGAGTTACTGGTCAGGAAGGAGAGAAAAGGAAACTCTTACACATTGCTGTTGCTATGGAAATTAGTAAATCTATCATGTGAACCATTAGAGAAGTTTCCAAAAATATTAAAAATAAAACTAATATATAATCTGGCAATCTCACACTGGGTGTATACAAAAAGGAAATTAGTCTATCAAAGGGACATTCATACACTCATGTTTATTGTGACATTATTCACAGTAACCAAGAAACAGAAATAACAAATGTGTCTATCAACTAATTTATGAATAAAGAAACATAATATATACACATAAAAGAATGCTTTTCATCCATTAAAAGAATTTTTTCTTTATGACAACATAGAACTAGATGTCATTATTTCAAGTGAAATAGTCATCACAGAAAAACAAATTTTATTTGGTCACACTTATATGCAGTTTGTAAATAAGCTAATCCCATGAATTTCAGAGCAGCACTGTGGCCATCTGAGAGAGATGCAGAGAGAAAGGAATAGGGAAAAGGCAGGCAATGGGGTACGGTGAACTCTTATACAGCAGGTTTATTATAAACAACAAAAAAGGAAAGAAAAGTGATAAAAAAAGAAAAACAAAGATTTGTAAATAGGGAATGATGAAGAAATGGAAGGGGAGGAAGGGAAGAAAAATAACACAGGAACAACAATATATCAAGTAGAGGAAGAAACACCCAATGATGATGTAATCATAATGTAAACCCACATGTTCCCCAAAAACCTAATGAATAAAGAAATAGATTAAATATAAGAGTTTTATATATTTCAGAAAACTGCAAGAAAAAATTTTAAAACTTTCCTTGTAGAGAACTGATAAAAGAGGAGATCGTTTACCTTAAATTTAATATCACCCACTATATAGATTTTAAAACTCCAGATGATCTCTCAAGTAATGCACCATTTTGTAATTATATATCAGTTAAAATATTTTTAAAAACAATACAATTAATAAAATTAAATATAATGTTAATGGGGAAAGGCAATTATGTGTCTTCCTGCCACATGATAAAATAATAGCATTATTTCTAAAAGTACCAATGTAAGTCTTTCTGTGTCCACAGATCTATAAATTTTTCATACATAATAATATCATCTTTTTAAATGTAACTTGAAAACATATATATATATATATAATTTTAGTGAGATTATTTTTTAAAAAATCATTGAATTATAAGAACAATATAGGAAATCAATATGTCACACTACTTATAAAACACAAATTTATTTTTTAAAATTAAAGACATAAAGGGGAAAATGAAATATTACCTTTAATAATGCTGAACAAGTCTAATCAATCTGTCATTAAAACTTTAAAGGACGATTAGCCAAACATATAATGAGTTATGCTTTGCTAGAAATATGAACCTGAACTCTGAGAATTTTAATACACTATTGACCTTTATATAAATTATCTTACAGAAAGTAATTAAGTTACCAATTTAAAATAATATTTACACACTGCATTAATCTTTATGTGTTTATAAATTGTTTTAATATATACGTATTTAAACAATAGAGGTTTTTAACCCACAGTTAAATCTTTTATTAATAACTCATTCATTTAATGTTCAAAATAGATTCAACTTATATTGTAAACAAGACAATGTACATACTGAAGATAGACTTACATTGGAAACAAAATGGAAGGCGAGGAAATAATAAATATATGAAGTGTAATGTAGTGATGAGTTTAATAGAGATAACTGACATCATGATAGTGGATATCGAATTCTAGAGACAGGACAGAAAATAAAACCTTTATATATTCTTCAGAGAACCTTGTTGATAATCAGGGAGAACCTTGTTAATAATCAGGGAAAATTTGAGATTGGGCATACACAGTTGATTCTCTGTCAGTAAGTAAAAGTTGCTAAAAGTCATAAGATTTATGAAATCAACAAATATATTGTATGCAAATATAATACGGCCCCCAAGGAGTGAGCTCAGGGTTTAATGTTGGTTTAGATGAAAGAGAAGGAATTAAAGATGAGATTGAGGAGAAATATTCAGAGAGGTGGGAAGAAAACCAACAAAATGTAGCATCCTCAAAGCCAAATTACAAACACAGACAGCATCATGGAGAAGAAAATGTTCACCCTTTTTAAGTGTTGCAGTTTTTCAAAAAGGAATGAAGATTATCTGGTAGATTTAGCAGTAATTCAAAATGACTCTTTTGTTGAACAACATAAAGGCTAAGACTTAAATGTGAATTAAAAACAGAAGTTGGTCAACTGAAGGCTCAGTCTCCTCTACACAATCTTCCCAGTCTCTCTCTTGTATACAAGCAAATCTCAGAATCCTTAGAGAGACATTGGCTCCGCATTTCTCAGTGAACACTACACAGCAATCAGTGTTACAGTGTTCTTTCTGGAACTCTTTAAGAGTTAAATCTGTATTTGAGACCATCTCAAACCATAAATGGTCAGTATTTGAGTTATAACACAAGACTTTGGTCCCAAGTTAAAACTAAAATTTTGGTCATAACTGGAATTGTTATGTCAGGCTGGTTGTAACTCAAGGGTTTGAAATATTTTGTGTATTCCTTAGATTAAGATCATTTATATGTTTTCTCTAATAAATATATGGAACCAATCTTCATTTTGGAGACATTTTGATTTTGTCATCCATTTTCTGAGTTTTATGCTTTCCTATTATTGCCATGTTGTATGTAATTTGATATTATGAATTTCTAATTTCCATTATATTTCCTTATACCACTGCTTCTTACATTATTTTTGACCTAAGGAATAAGGTTGTCCTTTGATTCATGATTCAGTGAATATACATGTATCAAAGCAGAAGCAAATTCATTTAACTACTCTAAAGACTAGACTTACTATTTTTAAATGAAGTCAATTTTTTTTTCAGGTTTTTTGAGACAGGGTCTCACTTTGTGGTTCAGGCTGGCCCTGAGCTCAGCCTCAAACTCACATCACAGCAATCCTCCTGCCTCTGCCTCCCGAGTGCTGGGATTACAGGCGTGAGCCACCACGCCCGGCACTGTGGTATGTGGTACTGGTTGCTGCTGGGGTGAGTCTCCACACCCAGTATTGTATGTGGATACT
>PVIR01002356.1:17835-38291 GCA_004026965.1 Petromus typicus | reverse complement strand
ACTTGCAAGACAGGCTCCGGAACAGCTGAGCTAACTCCCCAGCCCATGAAGTCAATTTTTAATTAAAATAGTTTACATTAGATTTTCTAAATATAAAAGACAATTTATGAGGTAGCAGACAATGTAAGAGATTTGGGATAATTTTTTTCTTAGTTTCTATGTATTTTATTTTAGCCTCAATGTGCATTCCAGTAAACTCTGCCCCATTTCAGTATTTTTCTTCTAACTCTTTGACAGTATCTAAAGTAAAGAGCATTTTCTAGAGAAATAGAATGAATAGAAAACATACATGCAATTATGAGAGGGATATTGAAAGTACACTTAGAAAGTCAGAGCCAATGGATTCCATAAAGGTTGTTTGTACATGGGAAAGCCAAAAACTCAATTGCCACAGGGGCTGAGGAGATAGAATCTCTGGAATAGGAGGGATCGAAGATGCAGTGCTCATCCACAGCCGAAGGCCTGGGAGCTCCCCGAGCACTGCTGGTAGATGTCTGTAGTAGATAGCTCAAGGTGCTGGACACAGGAACATCAGTAAATAGCAGGAAAGTGCACTTGCTTGGAAAGACAGAAGGTCTCCAAAATGTTTACATTTTCATCTCCTTTGTCTTTTCATTTTATTTAGGCTACAAGCCTATTGATTGATGTTATCCTTATTCCAAGTACTTTTTCCTCTCCCAGTGTGCTAACCTCCAGAACAATCATTCCCAAACATACCCAGAAACAGGCTCTATTGATCTATTGAGGTGTCCTTTAATTCATTCAGGCTGTGAATAGTAATGTCACATGCATCCCTTGTAACCTGACAAACAGATTCATCTACTTAAGCCTTGCTTAATTTCTAAATAAATGGAAGTTCTTAATTTTAGCTAACATTCTATAACAATCCTACCTGTAGACAGAAACAGACTAATTTCCTTCCAAAAAAAAAAAAAGGTAAAGTCTTTCTGGGAAATATGAATAATTTTCACCTGACATTCCATAACCTAAATATAATGAAATAAATTTAACAATACTTAAATACTGATAGTAAGTTAATCAGCCTTATATTACAAAG
The DNA here is from genome assembly GCA_004026965.1 of Petromus typicus. Lineage (NCBI taxonomy): Eukaryota > Metazoa > Chordata > Mammalia > Rodentia > Petromuridae > Petromus > Petromus typicus. The sequence goes on along the minus strand of PVIR01002356.1, from coordinate 37,234 downwards.
AAAGGAAGCAAAGATACCTATGTACTGTATGTGTGTATTTTCACAAATTTACTAAGACAATGAGATGTATTTGTGAGAGTTATAATTTGTTTAACTGTTTAACCATCTATCTCACTATTTTTATAACTGGTTCTGTGTGCCCTTGACCTTCAGCAAATACTTCATTGTGTTGTCTTGACTCTTTACCTGTAGGGCTGACATGCACTGTCACTCCTGGAGAATCTAGGCCAATCAACATTCTGCTTGTTTGGGTTGTTGTCATTTCTAATTGACCTTAAAAAATAGGACATGGTAAGGCTCCTATTGCATTTGGAACATATTTGTCTTTAATTCTGTTGTGGAGTAATAACCCATTTTCTCATTGGTAGTGAAAGTCAGTCACTCAACTAACAATATCATTCCCATTATTAGCTTGTTGACTCAGCAGCACAAGAAACCCAAAATGGCCAAGGTGAAATCTTAGATTACAGTTCAGTGCAATCATTGTTATATATCTTATACCCCGTCAGGAAAGATGATTTCTAACCTAGTGGGGATTAAAGTCATTAAAAGGGAAGAAAGCTTCTTAACTAGTGGATCACGATGGTAATTATAAGTGGTATCATTCCCATTTCCACTCTTTGGTCTTTGGACATATGAATCTGTGCTGTAGGAAAAACAGTCCCATATATCAGATGATAATTCAGAGCACATACACAGCTCTTCCCTCTCCTGGCAAGGTATTGCCTCCATATCTTTCAAATGCCCTTTCATCAATTAGTCCTGCTTCTTCTGGAGAGTGGAGAACACAGGAACCGCAGTGCATTGTGCAAAACAGAGCCCAGTGCCACACTTCCTTAGCCATAGAGTGTATTCTATGCTCAGAGTCAGTGTTGTGGGGGAATCTATGACAGCGTGTGAGGCGTCTGTAAGGACAAAGATGCTACATTTAGGAGAAGTATGACACGCAGCAAAGGGAAATATCTAGTTATACAAGGGGTTAATTTGGCAGTCTTAGTGAGGAACCAAGATGAGAAAATCCACAAGAAACAGACACAAGAGTCAAGATGGCTGCCTGCACACTGGAGAAGATCAAATGGCTCATCGGATCCAGAAGACACAAACCACAGAATAAGAAAGGGCAAGGACAGAACCCTAGTCAGAGGCCAAAGCACCGGACCCTCAATGACAAGGGATGAGTGCTAGTGGGCTTTGTATAACTGAAGAAATTGGAGACCTGGAAACTCATGGTCAAAGTCTATTCTTTGGTTTAAAAGATTTTTGTTCTCAGTACTTGTAAAAGTGTCTTTGCCTTGAAATTATCCCGAATTATCTATTTTAGTGGATTATTTTTTGTTTGTGTTTATTTTACTTTGTTTTGTATTTCCTACCTACAGGATTGTTTCTATTTTCTGCTCTCAACCCAATCTCTCCCGTTTTCTTTGGACTCTCTGAGTAAATATACATTTCTGAGGTTATAATTCATCACTAATGTGATGAATAAAAATCTATATGATTTTCTACCTTGCTTAAGTAATGGTTTACAAGATTTAACCTGGTTAATTTTACTTGGTCTCTCTTTTAATCTTAAAATGTTTTGTTGTTGTTATAGATTGTGGAAAACATACTGTCAGCTTTTGTATTCTTGTAGGAAGTACTACTCAAAACTCTCTACTGACATACCTGTATCATTCCTTCTTTATGTCAATATCACTGTTGGTATAAGCTCATTATGTTGAATAAATCAAGCCACACATGATGTGACTTATCAAATTATTAAGTCATGTTATAATACTTTCCATTTCATGTCACTACTTCAATTGCAAATTAAAAATCTAAAGAAGTAAAAAGAAATGTAATGAAATGTGCTAGTGTTTCATTGGTGTAACAACATATCTGAGTTGAGTGAATTTATAAAGAAGAAAGTTTATTCTCTGCACAGTAAACTGGCTTCTGGTAAGGGTCTCCCTCCTGCACTGCATCACAGGGAAAGGCATCACATAGAGAGACAGAGTAAACCTGAAAAAGAAAAACATTTCATTATCAATCACACTTACTGAAACATTTTTAATGAGTAGATTAATGCAGGAAAAACAGCAGAATTCTTATTAACTCAACCACCTTGCAAAGAAAGATTCAGTCACTTGCTTTGGTATATTGAAGATCAGGTTCCTATTACATACATTTTCCTGAATACATTCAAACTGTATTACACTTTAATTTAATATACAAATACAAAATATATTTTGTATTTATTTGGTTATAGAAATAGAGCTTATTTAGACATTTGAAACTCCCAGGAAAAATTAAAGCATATTACAAATAATTCAAATTAACTTTTACTACAAATATATTTTAGTAATAAGTAAGAAAAATTACACATTTGTGTAATGATTTTGAGATCAATATTGAATTTTAATTTCTTGAAATCAGCAGAAGGTACTATATAAATTATTTTGTTCTCTCATATAAGGTTTTAATGGTATATTTCCCCTGAAAGACTTGAACAAAATACTTCTTGAATATGAAGAAGTGAGATATTTGCCTTCCCAGTGTGCACTGTCGCCTTAACATTAGTTCCTTGCCCTCTATGTGTTTCATAGCTTTTACTGTACTGTCTTCATTCTCTTTGGCATAATAAAACCTTCCTGTTCCTGTGATGGTAGGTGAAGTCATGACTTGGTGCTCTTTTCCGTTTCCTTGTACCCTTTTTGCAGAAAAAAAATTGTAAAAAAGAAACAACTGAAAAAGAAAAAAAAATGAAGAAGAAAAGGACTCTATCAAAGTGCTGAACAGCTTGATTTAAAAGAGCAACTTTTCCTGAAATTGTTCATGGCTTCAATTTCATACTAAATTTATCGATATGACTCAACAAAATCACATAAGCACACCAAAATACTTAACATCTGAAACTGGAAAATTACTGCACTAATGTCATTAGTTAGAACTATCATCAGCAGCACAGAAAATACTCAAATATCTCTCTAATCCAGAAAATTTTAATTACCTAACCATGCGAAGAGTAACAAAATCATTTTCCCAGCTGTTTTTATATTGCTCATAAAATAAGCCCTTGAGTACAATGATAAGTTAAATGCTACTTTTGTATTCATGAAAAAGGAAGCTGTCTGACAAGAGCGCAGCTGCTGCAATATTTTCAACAAAATGAGTTATTTTCTGAGTGATCGCATGCAGTCACTTGTGTGTGTGCACACACAACTTGGAAAGTTAAGAACAATTCAATTCTGTTTTGTCTTCAACTAAAACATTTCAGCATAGTAACTGATGATAAATTATCAGACAGAATGGAAACACATTTGGAAGAAATACTTTTATGATTATTACATAAACTTAATCAAAATATTTACAGGACAGTAAATCATTTTAAGTAAAATGAAGAGTAATAAATGTTATCTTTTAAATCCTCATCTATGAAACACCACATTCTAGTAAGAAGAACCAATTATTATTAGATGTGTACTTAAAAACAGCCATATAAAGATTTACATTAAAGAAAACATTGCTGATATTTTGTTGTCTAGTCCATGAGTAGAACTCATTAATTACAGATTAATTTAAGGTATAGTGACAATGTGTTTGAATTATGTTAGGTTTTTCATTTATTTATATGGAAAGTTATCCAAATTAAATTTGGCCTAACTTAAAATTAACCTTTTAAATATTTCTTAGCTTTTTAACAAGGGCAATTTTATCTTATCCCATAATCCTGTAAAAATTGACATATTCACAATTACAATATATTTATGTAGTTTTTATAACAATAGATGGCATAACTATATAAGATTGTTACATTTAATAATGTATCATTGATTATTATATAAATTATTTTTAAATTCAAATCTCTATTGGTACATTATGAATACACATTATCATCACATTCAGCATTGAGATTTTGTACTAGAATATGACACAACTTGATTCTCATTTTCCCTTCCCCCACCCAACCTGCAACCCCCCTATATACATAAGCTTTGTTTCCTTTTTTATTACTATCACATTCTTTTTTCCTCGTTTTCCCCTACACACTTTCTTTTTAAATATTTTCTATTTCACAATATCAATTATATATACTAGAATTCACTTAAATTTTAATTTTCTCATACCAGAGAAAAGATACGATATTTACACATCTGTGACCTATTTATTTCACTTATAAAGATGTCCTCAAGGTACATCCATTTGAGTATGAATGACTCAGTCTTATCATTTTTATTGGCAAAGTAATACTTCATTCTATAAGAAATTATTTTCTTTTTTTTTAGGGTTTTTTTTTTTTTTTTTTTTTTTTTTTTGAGAAAGGGTCTCGCTTTGTAGTTCAGGCTGGCCCTGAGCTCAGCCTCAAACTTACATCACAGCAATCCTCCTGCCTCTGCTGATTGCTGCTGGGCATGAGTCTCCACACCCAGTATTATGTGGTTACTGGGGATCAAACCTGGGTCCTTGTTCTTGCAAGACAGGCACCGGAACCACTGAGCTAAATCCCCGGCCCAATAATATATTATTTTCAAGCTGAAATATTTGTGTCATTATCATTTTGATTACATTTCAGAGTCTTTTTTAAAATTTACTTTCTATTCTAGTGTTTCTTTTTCTTTTCTTTTTTAAAATTACCTTTTGGTACTATCTGCTGCCAGAAGTTTTAAGGTTTAGGGAGTATCTTATGAAGATTTGGTACCTAGATATTGTGAAATGGTTTTAAATGTCCAGATTTAAATGTTCAGATGATTTTAAATGATCAGAATGAGATCAAGGACCATCAGGACAAATATGAAATTCTGTAACTCCACATCTAACACCTGCACAAGTGGGCAAAGATGGGATGTCCAAACAGCTTGCTGGGCCCCACCCCTATGCCAGCCCCAGGCTGCAGTTCTCTGAGCCTTTCCTACAGAAGCTCTGCTCTCTGCCTGTCTTTTCTCAGAAGAGGATCTTTTTCTGTCTTTTTTCAACTTCCTGGTGATTCTGTTGCGCTTTTGAGCCTTTCGCACGGCTGTATGCACTGCACTATTGAGGACGTTCTGTCACCACCCAAGCGGTCTGGTGCGATCTCAGAGGAAGCATTGCTCACTCCTCAGTTCTGACATTTTGCATTTCTTCATTATCAGCACTGTATAGATGAGCCCCTGTTTTGCTGTCACACCTCTTTAGATCACGGCCTGTGTTCCAATGTCAGTGGGATTCTGGTTCCCAACTACAACCTCTGGTCTGGTCCTCACTGTGCACAATTTCACCAGAATCTCCACCTCATCCTATCGACTCTGCTTATATTATTGTACTGCCTCTCCAGCTCTCATTTGCAAGTTTTTCCATACATCTCTTCCATGTCAGCTGGGAAAGTTTCTGAACCATAAAGTGAGGTGTAGTCATAATAACATCTTCACTTTTGCTACCAAAATCTTGTTCTTTTCTCATTACTGGGACAAAGTAGCCAAGACCTACAGTTTAAAGGAGTAGTTTATATCAGCTTATGGTTTTAGAAAATTCAATCCGTAGTGGGAAATCTCCAGTATGAAAACAGCCTGGTGGAGGGGTCAAAGAGGGGAGCCGGTCCTGTTGACTGGCTGTTAATAGAGAAGAGAGGAAACAGACAAAGAGACAAATTCTTCCAGGTGGAACACTCAGGAACCCACCTCCTCTGACAAGGCCCCACCTTCAGGCTGTGTGTCATCTAGGAATGCTTCACTGTGATAATTAGAATAGTGGCCCCCTAGTCCAATCACTTTTCAAGTGCCTTGTCTGAATACATGAAGATTGTAGGTGCTGCTCTACATGGAAACCACAACATCCTCATTTGGGCAAAATTTCAATAATTTGCAAATTTTGATTGGCCTTCACTGTTGATTTTCAGATGTCTATACAAAAGTTAATGGAACATGTTTCCCCCTTAGACAATTCACACTTAAAATATTCAATCTCTAACTTTCGTTCTTCATTCAGCTACTTTGTTTGTAAAAGCTGTTACTTTGTTATGAGATTAATATCTTTTAAGATTTTCAAGATTCCAAACAGAATGTAACACTATACATTTTTCTTTGTTCTTCTTTTAGCCTTTCTTCTGAATGTTCTATGTAACTATCACCAAGTATTGTTACTTTACCTTCAAAATACAACCAGCACCCAATCACTATGTCCCATCGCTGCTGAGGTTCTGATCTCCATCATCATTGTGTCTTTCTTGGATTCCATTTTTCTCTTTGTCTGATGTACTTTGATCCAACTTCTAAAATAATCCTTTAAAGCTGATGAGATTGTAACAAAAAAGTAAGGAAACAAATTTTATGTATATGGGGGGTGGTAGGGTAGGCAGGGCTATGGGAATAAATGAGAATTAAGTTGTGTCTTATACTGGTACAAATCCCCATTATGGAGTGCAATCGTGATGAGTTTATGTAATGTACCAATAAAGATTAAAAAAAAAAAAGCTTCAGTCCAATCAGATGAATCTTCTTAAAGAACTGACTGTTTTTTTTGTTTTTGTTTTCCTTTGACTCAAATTTCAACTTTTATTTGAGATAAAGTGATCCCAGGGTTTGAATGCAGGGCCTTTGCTCTTCAATTGAGTTAGTTCTCCAGGCAATTTTGTTTGTGTAATAGGATCTCATTAGGTAGTCCAGGTTGGCTTTCAGGTTCCTGGAGTGCTGGGAGGAAGTATGTGTAACACTCTGCCGCTGACTGACTGATTTTCAAAAATGCTTCTGCTCAGTCCTTAAGTTTCCCAGGCTGAGTTCAAATGGAAGATCATTCTACCTCAACCTTCTAGAGGGCTGATATTAACCTCTGCCACCATATGCAATCCTTTGTGTTCAACCCTTGTTTTCTTATACTGTAGTACAGTATCCTAGAAGATCTTTGGTGGATTTGCTTTTTTAATCTTATTTTACTAGTCCATATAGTCCATGTTAACAATGCATGGAACTCACTGTCATCTCAGGGAATATTTACACATACATATTTCAGCTTTTTTTTAAAATTCCCTTCCCTCTTGACTCCCTCTTCTAGTTCCAAATTTCATTCTCATTAATATTTTTAGTTTTAGCTTATATTGTGGCAAATGTTTCTCCTTTTTCCTCTCACAGATCCATCCCTTGTCCTCTTGTATTCATCCTTTATTATTCTCCTCTTTTGGCCTTTGCCTCACTCAAATGAGACACACCATATGGAAGTTAAGTTAGTGTGTGTGGTTTATTTCACTTATTATATTTTCCAGATGCATCAGTAAGAAATTAAATAATAAATGTTGGCATGGCTATGATAAAAAAAAGATACTTCCTTATTGCTGAGAATGTAAACTAGTACAAACATTATGGCAATCAGTATGGGAATTTTTCAAAGAAGTGAAATTATAAATTCTATATGATCCTATTGTGCCTGCTAGGTATTTTCTCCAAAGAGATGAACATATTATACTACAGTGATACAGAATACAAATGTTTACAACAGCCCCATTCATATAGCTAAATCCTGGAAACAGCCTGTATAGCCATCAAAAGTTGACTGGATGGAGAAAATGGGATATCTCTATGTAGTAGAAAACTACTTGGCTACAGAAAATTACAAATTTGAGACACTCCTTGAAATGTTTTTCTCTATGTCAGATTACAACCTAGCTGTCAATTTTCTGTCCTCATCTCTTAATATTTCCTGCTTTTTCATTCCAGACTTTGTGATCTGCTTGGTAATTGGCAATACCAATTCTTCACTCCCTTCAGAACCTTTATAGTTGTAATTTCTCTTAACAAGAACCTTCCCCCAAAATAATGAAGGAAATCTTCAGATTTCTTTGTAAATATCACCATATTCATGAGAATATCAATGAACATTGTTAGGGAGTGATCACCGAATCTCAAAAACATTTTTTAGATATACCTTTTGCATAGATTTATGTCACACTCCTTCAAAAAATGTTTTTACTTGTCATTTACTATTCTTTGGCTTATGTCAGCAATCCAAAGGGGAAATATTTTTATGAAAATACTATTATCAGAATCTTTTGATAAAATTCAGTTCAACTGAATTATTTTATTATTATCTATAATGCATTTTAGCTTGATTTTTTCTGACTATAATTATTTACTTTTACATGTTCTTCTTACTTTCGGGATTTCCACATACTGAAGTAGTTTTACTTATATTTTACTGCTGTGATCATACTTTCCTTTGAGAGATTGCTTACTTTTTTGTTTGTCTTATAATATTAGATTAATTAATTCCATTAGGCATTCTCAAATTTAAAAGATTGCAGCTAATAATATTTTCTTTAATTGTTACTATTTTAATATTTTGTCTAGAATATATAAATGATAACATTTAAAATTACTATTGTATTAAAATAGTCTATGCTCATTCTAGCTTGTCTTCAAGTTTTTATTGCGACAGGATTGTGAATAAATATATGTTCATGTAAGTGCTTGTATATACTCAAAGGTAATTCTGTAAATGTTCTTTTTAACTTTCCTATCATGTGATGCTTCTAAAATTCCTTCTCTGGGGAGTTCAGTAATTACTGTATAATATAGCAGCTTAACAGGAGTGTTATTGATGATTAATTTTAATTAGATCTCATCAGTGTCACTCACAATTATGTACCTAAAATTATTTCTATATACAATTATTTGACTACTTGATAATTGCAATAATGGAACAAATGAATTGAAAATATAAATAAAGTAAGAAAAAAACTTTATGCAAAATTTAAAATGTAACCAAGCTTGCTGATTAAAGAATTGATACTGCTACCTATTTATTACCTGCAGTTAACATAAGCTGAGAGTGCGGCTGACTTCATTGACATAAAGATCTAGAATGAGAGGAATATGAGTAGTATTGACAATACATGAAAAACCAAAATATAGGTATATAAAATGTTAATTTTCACTGTATTTTACAGTGTTTTAACAATATTTTTTTATTGTGACAATTGTCCAATACATATTGAACTCAGGAATGAATCAAAATGGTGGTTCCATATGGAAAAGAGAAACTTTTAATTCATCTCAGTTGAATGCTGGTTTTATTCATCATTCAATAATCCCTTAATGTGACATGGTCTTTCATTAGATGAAGTCCAGGCATCTTTTCAAATGGAGAACACATGTTCATGCAGTATCCAGGCCCTAATATTGTGCTACAGGTAGTAATTACAAAAATATTTATCGAAGTTTTTTTTTAATAAAGTAACCATATGTACTTTCTCCTCTTCAGTTATTATAAATAGAAGGAGACTTAAAAATATAAAGACTTCAAAAATGAAGGGACAGAACAAAATATTAACTTGTTTCCAGCTGGGTTCAAGTAACCACTAAGTCCTACTTTGAAGTAAGCAAAGATCTTGTTCATGGAGAGAAAAAGAGAACAAACATAAAGAGACATTTAAAAAGGCTTTCATCTTCTGTGGAATATTTATTTCTTAAATTACCCATTTTTCTTAGTATCAGGATTTAAATACTTCCTACTAGGCTTTGAAACAGATATGCTCCTGAAACTGGTAGACTCAAACTGAGGGGTTTGCATCTTTATTGAAGTTTTTTATTATGATGAATAATTCTTATAAATTTCTCTCATACTTCTACATTACTATATATTTCTTTACCTAAAATATTTTTCTGATCACAACTTTAATTCAGTTCTAATGTGAATACATTTTATAACACTTTACATGTATAGATCACTGAGCTGGATTTTGAATAGGACATGGAACATTCAGATAGACTATATCATATTCCAATGTACAGCGAAGTGTCTTTTGTTATTACTTCAAAAATAGTGCATTAAAATTTTTCTCTGCCTTCAAAATTAAGTTACTTAAAAAATACTTTAAAACCTTTTTTAAAATCTAATTCTAAATTTTGTTTTTTATAAATATAAGCAACATTTACTCCAAGTTTATGACAAACATACATATGTAATAGATGCTACTAATCTCTCTTCTATTAGCTTTAAACATTATATTACATATAACTTGGATTTCAATAATTAAATTCACACACATTTCATCCTATAATTGGTGCTAATGTAATCTAATTACATGATCAGATTTAAGAAGTCTTACTTCACAGCAATTAGACTTTGAAGGTTTAATTATAAGTCCATGAAATATTCATTCTAATTTTCATCAAATATTGGCAAAGTCCTCTTATTTGAATGATGCTACTATTCTAAAGAGAAGAGGAGGCAACCCAGAAGCTGCCGAAGAGAACAGATGCTCTGTCTTGTTACATGGCTCGGTTGGGTAGAATCAGACAAGATAAGCACTATGATGGAAGAGCAGACATGGTACTGTACACTACACTCACCTGAGACTTTGAATATTCATTAAAACCTGACTTTAGTTATGATATCCATAAGAGAACTTTTGAATTTCTAGCACTAAATGAAACTTGCTTTTGTGTTATTTTCAAACAACAAAATATTCTTAAGTTAGTTCAGATTTCTATTTGCAACTATTTTATACTCTTCAAAATTTATACAAATTATGTATGCTCTTTTCCTCTTCTTTGTTAATTAAAATATTATGTTCTGCTGTCATTGTTTTTCCTTTTGTCATTTTTGTAGTGAAAGAAGAGTAAAATCAGTTCTATGTCTCCACTTGCTTCTAACTTGTCACCTCAAACATTGATGTAACTTTGCTTAACTGGGTGGAGTATGGCTATATATATAACTACCTGCTTGACAAGCAAATATTATTGAACATATACATTTATAAAAATACTGCCAATGTGATAAGCAGTCTTATTTCTCAAAGATGCTGAAACTGTTAAATTTTAATGAGGTTTTTTTTTCCCCCAAAGCAAAGCACAGTAGAAGAGTTTTCAAACATTCTAACCAGCCACCGCTCTCAGGACCTTACATCATGGCTAGGATCTAACATGTTTCTCAAAAGGCTTGTTTGTCTGTTTACAGGTGAGGCTTTTGCAAATGATTTCATCATAAAGTCACTAAATGGATTCACCAGGGTCTGCTTGAATGGAGGGAGTATTGGGGGGTGTACCCAATGACAGGTTCCCCAGCTAGAAACTGGGCTGTACAGCAGGAGACAAGTAGAGAGGAAGCAAGGACAGTTTCTCATGTGTTCATATAACTCTTCATAGCTAGCATTAACCACTCCCCGTAGCCTGAGCTCCACAGAAGCCCGAATCCCTATGTGAACTGTATTTCTTAATGAGAATCCAACACCAAAGCTACCCCCTCACTGTCCTCAGGATATCTGTCTTGCTTGAAATCAGTCCCTGCTGCCAACAGTGTTGGAGACAGTTGCCCCAGGGAACTATGTGTACTTTCTGGTCCTTTCTTCCGAGGCTCTTTTGCTCTCTTTTCTTCTTGGTTGGCACTCATTGAGCACTTTTCCTTTGCCATCCTTCCATGTTCAGTTTTCTCTACATGTCTAACTTCCATTTTTATTTTCTTTAGTATTTTGTGATGCGCCCAAGGCTCACTAACAGCTTATAATTTATCTTAGGTAGTAAGTGTTTATGTCTGCCATTAAGTGATAAGGGCATGAGAAAACAGGATCTTCACTGTTTAGAACGTCAAGAAATTTCTAATGTTATCATCGCCATGCCATGCTTTCCTTCACGGAGAAGGAAAGAGAAGATTAAAATCACTTCCTTACTTCTAACAATTCCGAAGGGGTTCTCATGACTAACATGAGGACTATGGGAAGCCCTCGCAGGATTATATAAAGCAACCATGCCTCCTGAATTTAAAACAGAAAAGAAAAACCTCTTAAACAGAAACCTATTTGTAACACTTATACATAACAACTTTAGGTTAGGTAATAATCTATCCTAAAGCAGGATAAACTTGAGTCACATATCAGAAAAAGAAGGAACCTTAAAACCCTAATAGGAAGTGAAATAGACACAAAAGCTTAAATATTAATAAATTAGAATACATAAATAGAAACACAAAATATAAAAAATAAAAGGTGATAGGAGAAAAGGACATGTATTTTGCAAATGCCAAGGGAACCTAGAAATGGTGTAAGGGGTGGTGGAAACAAATAGGACATGTGATGTATGTAATGAATAAATCCACTAGGTCCTGTAAACATTATTCAATAACAGTTAAAATTAAGAAATGAAAGAAAAATGTAGGATAGCAAAATAGTCATGTGAATTCTCTCTTCATTAGTAAAAATTTTTACCTCATTCTTTAAAAAACTACCCCATTTTGTTAGAATGTTAAAATTTCCTTAACAGGGTCGCTGTGCCATTAGGATAAATGTGAGAGCCATGGTTGACACTTGCCACAGGGGGATCACTTGATTAGCAAGTGTGTGTTGTCATGGCCTATGATTTCCCATTTTTATACAAACATTCAAAGCAGGATATATTTTAATTTTAAAACATTTTAATAGGTGTCATCACTTATGCTGTCGTCAAAAAGCCACATTCAACTTGTGTGACTTAACTCATTGATTAATAAAATAAGGCATTAAAATTTAAGTAAACAATAAAGGAAAACTTCATTTAAACATTATTAGTGCACCCGAATTTTCAATTTATATTCTTTCAATCAAAATTTTAAACAATTTAATTACCAGCAGAGAAGATCTCTACTGTGTCTGGAATTTCATTATTGCACAATAGCTTTTAATTTTAAAATATTAACATAATATCTTTATTTAAGTTTTAGTGAAGGGATAAAATGTAATGTGTAATGTGTTGGCCGGAATAGTGAGGATGCGAAAAAATTAGGCAAATCTCCACAGCAGAGATATGGATAGGGAAATGCATTATTAGCCCATCGTGATAAAAAAGTAGAATTTCTACCCTAAAATTATGACATTACATATTGAGAAAGCTTGATATTCAATAACAATCAAATTGTCCCAGTGCTACACTTTTATAAAGGAAAATTTATTATATATACATAATGTATTTATTTACTTATTCATATATATATATATATATATATATATATATATATATCCCTTATTCTTCTAAGCCCCTTAGCATGAGGCCCTTATATTGATTTTTTTCTGTTGAATTGTAGTTATCCTTCTTATAAAAACAAATAGCTAATTGAAATTATCAAGGAAACAATTTATGAGTACTCACTTGATATTGTATGGCATTGGACAAAATAAAGATGTAAATGAGTCCTAGCATTGTATGTTATATATTGTGAAATAGAAAATGCTCAGTGTAAATAGGGTGAAGGGGGGAAATGTTGAGATTGTAACAAAAAAGTAAGGAAACAAATTTTATGTATATGGGGGGGTGGTAGGGTGGGTAGGGTTATGGGAAAAAATGAGAATTAAGTTGTGTCTTATACTGGTACAAATCCCCATTATTGAGTGCAATCATGATGTGTATATTTAATGTACCAATAAAGATAAAAAAAAACAGTGAACTTAAAACACATATTTTTTTCAGTGAACAGTGATACTTATTTCAGTTTAAATATTTAATATATCTAAACTATTTACTAAAGATCCAAACTGAAGTTGAAGCGTTTCATACAGTACTTTTAATAGCTCCCCATGACTGGATCAAAATTATTTTATAAATATTCAGCTGTTAGTGGATGATGAAAATTTCCAAAGTAATATTTGCCAATATCCTTGTTAAAATTAGCGGGCAAAAAACCTTCTTCTTTGAAAGCCATAGCTACTTAATTAGTAAACAAAAAAAAATTAGTATGGGTTTTTCTATGATTCTTTCAAGTGAAGATATAAAATTAAACATGGGATTTAATCAAATTCTGAATTTATTAACTATCCTCTACCTCAGTTTTTCTCATTTAATATATTTTCCCTTTAAACCCCAACAAATCTCTCCTTATGTGAGTTCCAATTTTAAAACAGCAACGGTTTTCCCTAGACTGCTTTCTGTTCCTATAAAACCCCTACATAATGTCTTTACTTATGGCTTTGGCCTTTACACTCAGGCAAATGCTGTAGAACAGTTTCCATAGAATTTCCACTGTATGTTTAAAAATATTTAATTCCTTTCTCAATAAGGAAAATGTTTCAGAATGCTTTAGGTGTAATATTTTATTCTAAGTAATATTTTGTATGAGGAGAAATATTGAAATAATAGTGGAAGGTCAAGCTTGAAATTAATTTTCCTTTTAACTTTGGAGAAAAAGCTATAACAAAAATTCAATATTGTAATGGGATTTCTATGTATGTTTAAAGAATTGACTTCTACAAAGAGAAAGCAAATCAAAGTAGAACAGGAAACAAGGGAAAATATATTGCCTTGTTAAATAATAAAAATAAATCAAATCATATTTAAATTTATTTAGCAATTCAAAAAGTATTCTATGGGATGAATACATTATTTGCTGCAATAGTGTTAACATAAGTCTATATGTATATATTATTTAAACTCATGTTTTCCATTTATGTATTTAAATTTAACATAAAAAAAACTTTTTAAAAATTACACTTTGGTAATTTACTGCTTTCTTAAACCTTCGTAATTACTTTCTTAAAAAGAAACAGATGAGTTTGTAAATGTAAGTCCTTTAATAATTATAAAGAGGAACTTGTTATTTCAGGGTATTTCCACAAGAAAAAAATCTATCTACACTACAGACCTTGTAAATATCAGCCCTCAGGAGCATACAGTATAAAACAATCTATTGAAATACCAGACCCAGAGAGCTAACCAGAAAAGTTTTATGGAATTTGTTTCTCAAACAAAGGCACATGCGGACATAAATATCAAGCAAACAATCAAACATTCATGCAATACTGGCAGTAAACAAAATATGAACCTATTCAGCAGGAAATGATAGATGCTTTAACTGAATAAATAAATTATTCAAGAAAGTTCATACGTTGGCTAAAGGAATAAAGAACAGGTGAAGCAATTTATTTTCATCTGCTTTGCCTTACCTACATGAGGCATGAACTTTCACAGCTGAGTGTAAAAAAAAAAAAGATGTTTGACTACAGTCCTCCAACCATTCCTTCTTGCTCCCTTGATCCATGACAGGACTAGTTGTATTGATTATAATGTTCGTCAGATCTGAACTAACTGAAGAAGAAAATATATTAACAATTTCATGTTATTGGCTTAACTTGGGATATGTTTTCTGCTGCTGGAACTATTTCCAGGAATTGTTTCTGCAGTGATTTAGATGGGGTAATCTTCTGCAGACACATGCTTCATACACAAAAGAACTACTTCATTTGAACTTCACATTCTCAGAGCAGAGAGAGAGAGATTGGCAGGCTGGATCATTTATTTGGAAAGAACATTCAAAGAACAGATAGCGAGTAACAGTGCAAGGTTTCATTTACACTTCTTTTCAAGATTAAAATTAAATTTGTAATTCTTAAATATAAAAAGTTATTCCTAATCAAGAAATTCTACCTAGTGTAAAATTAATTTTGCATTTATAACTCATTACCCAAACACATTGATATTTCTGAATTAGCATTTGTTATGTTCTCCATTTACAATCAAAGTAGTAATAAATATTATTCTGTGTTCATTTACCTGTGTTGCGATTGCTATTTATATTGTTTTTCTCATCTTCTAAAGTGATATAATCAGAAATAGAAATTGGTTTTCAAACTTTAATAATACAGTGAGAAAATGTGTAAAAACATTTCTTAATTAGTAAGTAAGAACAATTCTCAAGGGGAAAACAAAAACCTTTTTTATTGCATGCTACTGAAGTTTTAGATTAGCCATTAATCTAAATTTTTGAGAAGGAAGTAGTGCATATAACAAATAGAAAAAAAAAAGAAATACAGTAGTGTAAAAGTATCCACCTGACTAGAAACCTGGAATATTAAGTTAAATACATCCTATTATGTTACCAAATACTTTCACAACTTCTAAATTACTTCAATGATGATAGATATGAAACAACTTTATCATGCAGAGCCTTTCCAAAGACAATTCATACAAGATGAATTTTAGTATATTATTTTCTCATCAAAATTAATTATAAAATCACCACATTTTGACAGAAACTGTTAACTGTATTTTATAATCACATGAGTCCTTAGGATCCTTGAACTATTTTCTAAAATGCTCTCCCAAATCTCTGTTATGCAAAATAAGAAAAACAATAATGACAACAACAGTACAGGGGCACATGGACAAATAAACCTGAGAAATTCTTCAAATTGTGTTTGTCTTTTGATAAACTGTAACATATATTTATCAGAAACATAAATTTGCACAAGAGAGGAAACCTAAAAATTATGCTGAAGGAAAATATTTTTCAAATCTATCCACTAAACGAAATGGAGACAATAATGTACAATACGTGTATTTTTAAAATAAATGCGTCTGATGTTTTGTTGTATTCGTAAGGTTCTCCACAGAAACAGAATCAAAAGGATGAATATGTAATCACAATAGCGAACTTATGACGTTGGCTTGAATAAGAAATAATCCACGATTAAATGGTTAAATGTACCTTAGAGAGCTTTGTAAACCAGTAGATCTCTGGTCTAAGAAACCAGAAGACGCAGAAATGCGAGAGCCAGTGTGAGGTTAAATGGAACACCAGTCTGAGGCAGAAGATGTGGACACGCCTTAGAAAGTCCCTGGTTAAGTCTTCAATCAAAGCCTGAAGAACTTGGAGTGTGATCGCTGTGTGTACCAGCAGCAGCTTTAGCCTCTAAGAAACATCATGTCATCAGTAAATAATGATGACTTAACTTCTTCCTTCCCTATCCCTTTTATTTCTTTCTCCTGCCTTATTACTTTAGGTGGTGTTTCAAGAACTGTGTCAGGCTGAAGTGGTGACAGTGGACATTCTTGTCAGCTATTGATTTTAGAGGGAAAGTTTTCAATTTCTCTTCAGTTAGTATGATCCTAGTCATTTAATATGTCATAGATGGTTTTATCAGGTTGAGATAGAGACTTTATATTCCTTTATTCTTTAGCGGTTTTAATTATGAATGCATGTTGGTTTTGTTTTTTACAGTCTACTGAAATGACTGTGTAATTTTTGTCCTTCCTTTTGTTTATGTGACACACTTATAGACTAGTATAAGTGGAAGAATCATCAGTTTTAATTTGTGTATGGGTGTCTCTGTGTCTAGATTCTTCATAGATTTCTTATTTATAATGTTTCCCAGAAATATTGTTTTTCCAAGTTCAATTTTATTTTACTCAATAACATTTGTACTATCTTGAATGTGAAAATACAAGTGTGGTTCAAAATAAAGTTTTCACATGATTCAAGCACATGATACATTATATATATATATATATATATATATATATATTTTTTTTTTTTTTTTTTTTTTTTTTTTTTGAGACAGGGTCTCACTTTGTAGTTCAGGCCGACCCTGAGCTCAGTCTCAAACTCACATCACAGCAATCCTCCTGCCTCTGCCTCCTGAGTGCTGGGATTACAGGCGTGAGTCACCACACCCGGCACTGTGGTATATGGTACTGATTGCTGCTGGTCATGCCTCCACACCCCATGCCCTTGAGCTTGCAAGACAGGCACTAGAACCACTGAGTTAAACCCCCAGCCCCCATAATGCATTATATTTGAAAAATTTAACAACATTTATTGGTGAAGTTATAACTGTACTTATTTTACTCTAATTTAAAACACTGATCGATTTCTGTGGACACTAATTTGTTTATTTGAGGCATGTACACAAGTTAAGCACATTACACTTTCTTGTATTCCTGGAATAAATCCCACTCAGTCATTGTAAATGACACTTTTAATAGTTCATTGAATGGTGTTTGCTAGTATTATGTTTTGAACTTTTGGACATATGTTCAATATGGACAGTAGCTTGTGATATTGTAATATTTTCCTGTGTTATCTGCATCTGGCTTTGATTTCACTTTAATGCTGGCTTTGTAAAGTGAAACTGCAACTTTCGAAACTTTACCTTTTTGGAATATTTTGATAAGGATTAATGTTCATCTTTAAATATTTTATAGAATCCATCTAGGCTTGGCCATTGGTTTAATAAGAGAGATTTACTGCTGAGTCAGTCTTCATATTAGTTATTGATTTTTTTAGACATTCCATTTTTTCTCACGGGCCTAGTGGATTGTATGTCTCAAGAAATTTATCAATTTCCTTTGAGTTACCTAATATATTACAATTTTTCATAAGAGGGTCTTATAATTCTTGTGTATCTGTGGTATCATTTGCAACCTATACGTTACATTTATACAGTGATATCTTGCTTGATTTCACTCAGCTTGAATAAATTTTAATCTTACTTTGTTTATGAAATAGTGTCAAAAATTCTAAAAATTATACCTATTTCAGGATAAATACAAAATTATTATGTCTTTCCGTCTTATTTATTCTGTCATATGTTTCCAAGAGCTAGTTTCTGGGCAATCTCAAGACAGAGATATTTTTTTTTTCTCATACTACCTTTCACACTGATTACCACATATTTATTGCAAGTTTTTTTCCTTAGTTTATCTTTATTTTTGCCAAATATATTTTTGTTTATCATCTTACCATATTACTTAGACGATGGGATCACAAGACGGAACAATATTTCCACTATTGTATAATGTTGTAAAATGAAATACTTCAAAGCTTAAAACAACTACAGTTATATTTCACATATTGGAAGATCAGGAATTTGAATATACTTCAAAAATGATTCTTTTGTTCAATGTTACCATGACTAGTGACTTAGTAATACTTGATTGGTATCCAAGTGATCTGAGAGGTACAAGTAATCTTTACGTGCATTCTTGGTGACCTGGTGGGATGACTCTTATGTTCTCTGGTAAGTAGTGGGCTTTTCTATTGCCTAGTAGTTGACTAGTGTATGTAATGATCATTAAACATTAAATCTATAATTACTGTGACTTCATTTCTGCCATCAGAATTACACCGTATTTCAAAGGGGGAAAAGCAGACTCTACTTCATGAGAGATAAGAGAATTATTTCTTATAGTTTTCCTCTACAGCGCCATTGCCATAAAATGATGTTGACATCATTTTCAGGTATATAATGTTTTACTAACACATATGCAAAAGGAATTGATATTTACAGTTTTGTCATACTTCATTGACTGATAAAGTTAGTGATCTAAACTCAAGCTCTAGAAGCTAGAAAACATATGAGAAGACTTAATGATCAACTGATAATTATTATATTAAGTTGTCTATAATAATAATACTAATAAAGTATAGTAGAATAATGAAAATATTTTAATAATTTTCTTTTTAATTCTTCAATATTTCCTTTTGAAGGTGACTGCTAATAGCAACTTTTTTTTTTTTTTAAGGTTTTTTTGAGACAGGGTCTCACTTTGTGGTTCAGGCTGGCCCTCAGCTCAGCCTCAAACTCACATCACAATCCTCCTGCCTCTGCCTCCCGAGTGCTGGGATTACAGGCGTGAGCCACCACGCCCGGCACTGTGGTATGTGGTACTGGTTGCTGCTGGGTGTGGGTCTCCACACCCAGTATTGTTATGTGGTTACC
>PVIR01002356.1:0-17735 GCA_004026965.1 Petromus typicus | reverse complement strand
TCCACACAGTTAGCATAAGAAAATTATCAGCGATTCACTCTCAGAATTACTGTAATTGTTACATATTTTATGTTTCTGGCTGTGTTTCTGTGAAACCTAGATATTAGGAGGCATTGGCCACTTTAGGATCTTGTTAGACGTTTGCTTAGAATGTATATAATTTATATTAATGTTGATAAGAGTTTTAGTATTTCTCTCAGTTCCCTGGGTCCTACTCTTATGATGAAATATATGACACTACTACTTGAATTATTATATCTACATAATTCTAGTTACCTGTGATTATTTTCACGGCATGCTATATTTCTGTTATTGATATTTCTACTTACATTGTTCTTTAAATAAAATTCTCCTAGTACTTTATTAACATGAACAATTTTCAGACTGTCTTTCCAAAATAAATTTTCATGGTAAAGTACTTTTCTTTAATTAAAGAGATTAATTTCCCAATAGGTTGTTGAAGTGTGTGTTGTAAATGGATAAACCGCATTTAAAGAATGTTAATATTCTTGTATAGTTTTCAAATTTAGTAAACATAAAAATCATCTTTCATTTCTCTTTTAGAGATGTTATCCAGTCTATTTTAGAATTTAAAAATGTATGCAGCTTGAAATGAGCATCTAGGATTTGAAGGCATAAAGCAGACACAAAGCCATTTTCTATTCTTATTATTTCTTAAAAATCTGTTGTAATATTGGAATAAAAACAGAAAATATAAGTACATGAATTTAATAAATCCATGGAGAGTGTATATCTAATCATATAAAAAGTAGCACTGGGCCTTCTGTGTTTATTTTTCAGTATATTTGTATGAGACACGTATTCTCAAGTAGTTCAAGACAGTTATTTGCTGAGATATGAAAACTAATAGAGACCATTTTGAACAGGAATGTTTAACTGTATCAAGGAAAAACAAGAATGTGGTATAGAAAGAAGTCTATCTAAAGATTCACACACACTTTAATTTGATAAAACTCTTAAAGGTGTTAAGGCTGTTTAGAAAATAATTAAGTGATATTAATCCAGTTCGTAAAGAGATTTTCATGCATTAACATCATACATTTTAAAGTAAAACCTGAGAGATCATGCATGTTTAGGGTGGTGTGGTCGTAGACTTAAAGTTTAAGTGCTCCCTTAGAATGTAACTTCCACTTATAAAGTGACTTCAGTCACTTTATAAAGTATTTTAGGACCTAGAAAAAATAAAAAATAGAAATATTCTTAGTGGGATCATTCACCTAATGTAAATGTGTAGTTATATCTTGATAAAATCTGCAATGTAAATATAATCTAAAAGTGAAAGCCAAAAACAAACAAACAAACAAAACAAAGTATATATTTACTATGCAATATAATACATTATATATTTTGAACTTATGTTATAATACATGATGTATATTAAGTATATTAAATATATTCACAAGCACACTGTGTTTCATTTTAATTGGTATCTAAAATATCCTCAGATAAATGTAAAATAACTTGAAATGCATAATAGATACTGTGAAACAGGATGAAATTTTCAAAGGTGAAGAGGAGATAAAGCGTGGCAGGTGAAAAGAAAGAAGGAAAAGAAAAAAAAATGGAAGCTGAGAAGGAGGAACAGAAATGAAGCTAATGTATGTATTGGGCCAGGGCTGAAAAGACGGGCCTTGAGAAAAATAATAATGAATATATACCAGGTACAAATCCTCACTGATGAATGTGATCATAAGTTACACCTAAAATGCACTAATAATTCAATAATAAAATTATATGTCACTAATAAAATATATTACATTGAGTTTTATTACTCAGATGTTTATTTTTACACTTGAAAGTAATTTCATTTCAGAATAAACAAGTCTCAAGGCCTGGTAATTGTTTTTTATTTATTTATTTATTTTTAAAATCTTTATTGGTACATTACATATATGCATCATGATTGCACTCCATAATGGGGATTTGTACCAGTATAAGACATAACTTAATTCTCATTTTTCCCATAGCCCTACCCACCCTACCACCCCCATATACATAAAATTTGTTTCCTTACTTTTTTGTTACAATCTCATCATTTTTCCCCCTTCACCCTATTTTACATTGAGCATTTTCTATTTCACAATATATAACATACAATTCTAGGACTCATTTACATCTTTATTTTCTCATACCAGAGAAAAGATGCGATATGTACCTATCTGTGGCTTATTTATTTCACTTACGAGGATATCCTCAAGGTATGTCCATTTAAGTAGAAATGATTCAAACTTATCATGTTTTATGGCAGAGTAATACTCCATTCGGTAGAAGAATCACAGCTTTCTTATCCAGTCTCCAGTTGAGACACTTGGGTTGTTTCCAAGACATAGTAATCACAAATTGGGCTGCTATAAACATGGGTGCACATATGTCACTGAGATATGAGTCTTTTAATTCTTGTGTGTATATACCTAGCAGGGCAATGGCCGGGTCAAATGGGACCTCCAATCCTAGCTTTTTGAGGAATCTCCAAACTGATCTCCACAGGGGTTGTTCGAGTCTACAGTCCCACCAACAGTGGAGAAGGTTCCTTCTTCTCTGCAAGGGCCTGGTACTTGTAAGGATACTTGTAACCATTTGAACTCAAGTCAGGCAGGGTTGCTGAAGTCTTTCACAAAGTAATTTCTTTTCTTTAAACTGTTTTATAATTTCATTTGACATATTTTCTTCAATTTTTTTTTCTTCTTTTTTGAGACAAGAACTCACTTTTGTAGTTCAGGCTGGCCCTCAACTCACTATGTAGCCCAGGGAAGCCTTGAACTCACAGCAGTTTCCCTGCCTCTGCCTCCTGAATGCTGAGAATACAGGCATGAGCCACCATACCCAGCACTGTGGTATGTGGTACTGATTGCTGCTGGGCTGAATCTCCATGCCCAGTATTGTTATGTGGTTACTGAGGATCGAACCCGGGTCCTTGCGCTTGCAAGACAGGGGCCAGAACCACTGAGCTATATTCCCGGCCCTGTCTTCTTTTTCTTAGTCTAAGAGTTTCTTATTCTACCTCAATTATAAAGTAATTTGTAGAAAATAAAATGTTTAATGATATTGTTGTAATTCTATGAGAACTGAGTAATTTAAACCCATGGACCAAACTTTCAATCAAATATAGAAAATGACCACCAACCTAAAAAGCTTTTATTTGTGATCTTTGTAATCATCCTGTCCCTCCCTACATTCCTGGCAACTATAGATACAGGCTGACACTTATAATTAAGGGGCTATGAAGTAGAAATAAATATGTAAATATGTATGTGAAATCATACATTTCAAACTTATCTCTCTCTGGCTTGGTATATTTATTCAAATGAGTTTTAATATTTGTTTATGTTAGTATTTATAACAATAGTTTTTTATTATAATTTTGGTCATATTTTATTCGTGAATATGTCACAATCTGCCTCACAGTTTGGTTGTGAATTTTTGTGTTACATCCAGTTTAAATTACTTCAATTTCAAAAATGCTAAAGACATTTTTGTGATTTTTTTTTCATGAGCTTATATTTTAAAATTACTTGAAGAAATCATTGAAGTCACTTGATTGGGATATATGGTGAGTACATATTTAGCATTACGAGAAGCTATTGAACAATTTTCTAAAATAATTGCAGCATAAAGAAGCAAAAGTTGTATAGAAGAAATACACCTTCTCTATCTGATCAGTATCACTTGTTATGGTCTGACTTTTTAATTTAACCATTCCAGGGATTCATTGGTAATCTATACTGACTTAAAAGGCTAATAATTTTAGGATGTGATGTTTGTTAATTATTTGTTGTCCTGGTTTTGTGAAGTGTTTCTACACATTATTTGTTCATTTGATTGAATCATATATTTACGTATCTTAGATATATAATAAAGGAATTATATCAACAATACATAAATACAAACCATTACTTATGAATATTTAAAATATACAATATTCCCTACTAATTATAGTGTTTTGAATAATTTATTAAATATTACAATTATAGTATTTCATATATATATTCATATATATATTAATATTTAACTTAGGGTAGTTTTATGTTCTGTGACATTTTAAAAGTGAAAAATAACTTTAACTACTCTAAAATAATAAAGATGACCTATTTTGGGGGGGATATTTTATATCTTTGCTTAGTTCCACTATCTATTTTATCATTGGAATGAGCCAAGGGTAGAGATTCATTTTTCCCAACTGGAAATACATATTTTGAAGCATGTATTAATAATAGTGCAAAATTCTTGTCATATATTTGTGCTTTTATTTGAGAATCAATTGATAAGATATGACCATGTATATACCTAAGATTTTTTTGTTCTGATCACCAGCCAATCTTTACATAAGTACACAAATACTACTTTTCATGACTATTAGATTTTTTTAGGGATTAACATAAGTCCATTCAGATATTCCACATTTGTTTGCTGCTTTCAGAAGTTTCTTGGCTATTCTTGAGGTTCTATTCATTTCTCCATAAGAATGGCAAATATTTCAACTTCTAGGAAAATAAATATTTTGATTGCAATTGTTATATAATATCTAGATAAATATGGAAAAATCAAATTAAGAATATATAGTTATGCAATGCATTAATATGATATAATATATTCCTTTTTATCTAGATAATATTTTCTGTTAAAAATGTATAATCATGCTAGGATCAGGGACTTAGCTCAGTGGTTCTGGCGCCTGTCTTGCAAGCTCAATGACCTGGGTTCGACTCCCCGGTAACCACATACAATACTGGGGGTGGAGACTCATGTCCAGCAGTGCAATCAGTACCACATATCACAGTGCCGGGCATAGGGGTTCATGCCTATAAACTCAGCATTCAGGAGGCAGAGTCAGGAGGATTGCTATGATGTAAATTTGAGGCTGAGCTCAGGGCCAGCCTGAACCACAAAGTGAGACCTTGTCCCCCCCCCAAAAAAAAAAAATATATATATATAGCTTCTACCAACTCTTTACTTGCTATTTTATGATTTTCATATGGTTAGTATACTGATCTTAAATCTAAGAATATTGGAAATTGTACTGATTTATTCCAGGAGATTTTTGTAGCATTGTAGTTTTTTCACATGCATCATTAAGATGTTTGAGATTGTTTAGCATCTTAAATCTATATGCTTTTTATTTTACTTGAAATTTTTATTTCCTAGCATCTGCATTTTATTTTGGTCATGTTAAAAATATTGAGGGAAAGTAATTCAGTATTTCACTTACAAGAATAATGCTCATCCTGGGATTATAGTGGATGTTTTCAAGCAATGTGAAATTCACACTGCACTTTGGAACCAATTAGAAATGATTGCCTCGCTAATACATCGATACACTGAGAAAATAAAAGATTTTTAAAGCTTTTCTTAATTCTCTACATGGCAAAAGGAATTAAACATACAAATAACATGATTTCTTTTACATTAATCTTGAATAGATTTTTCTTCAAGTTTAACTATTTCTTGGCTGAAGATCTAGCTAAAGTGAGATCATGCCTAACTCGGAAGCACAAGGGCCTGAGTTTGATCCTCAGTACTGTGTCCCTGTCCTGTAGGACTCTCCTGCCCTGCTTGTCTTTTTTTTTTTTTTGCTGTGTGACCCAGGCAGGATGCAGCTCCAGACTGAAAAGAAGGCCAGTTAGGTCTGAGCTCATCAAAGCTGCTTGTGCAACTTGATCCTGGAGCTCCTGTCATTTCAAGGAGTGAAAACTCAGCTTCATTGTTCACTGTTTCACACACTTACCCAAATTTGTAGCAGAGCAGCTACTCTGTTAGAGGATCTGTAGAAAGCACTGTTTAGAAAAAAAAATCCAAATGAAGAATATCAATTTCTGTATATGTTTTTCTGTTTCAGTGGAGGGATTAATGTGAAATTGCATTCTGACAAAGAAGGATAAAAGGGCATAAATCAATTTCTAAAATCATAAGTTATACGATGAATTCATATCAAAGAAATGGAGAGGGTTTTCAAATAATAAAATAGAAATTCTAATCCAGATGTAAATATTGTGAAGGAACAGAATATGGATTTATAAACACAGGTATTATTTACAGAAATTAACTACTTCCCCCAACATCATAATAAATTTGAATTATAAAAATATAAAAGCTCAAGGCTTTATAGATACAATAAAAACAGAAAAGGTTTCAATGATTATTTCAACTTACACAAGCAAGTAGAATTGTTACCTAAATAAATTAAAGCAGACATTTTAATCTGAATATATTTTTCAGCAAAGAGAACAAAGCCTACTCATCTTGCTGACCATTAAGGAGCACAGCACTCAGAAGAAACAAGCAAAAGACGATAAAAATCAAGGTTGCTCATGCTCATATTGCAGCAGCTTATACAAAAATCCATGGCCTCTGGGCTGACAAGTTGCTGTTTTTTTTTTTACTATGGACAAAGCCATCCTATCATTTACCACAGTGTCTACCCAAAGTATCACTGAAACAGGATTGAATTTAGTATTGGATTTGTTGAAAGAATCAAATGTCCCCAGGACCTTAGCTATCCTCACCAACTGGTCATACTTACCATGACCATGGACAAATGGCTCTTTTGGAAGATTATATTTGCTGCCAACCATCCCCAAATTCCACATATCCAAACTATCATGGTGCCCCAATAGTCTCCAAGTAGCGCAGGGCCTTTGAAGTATCAGGAAGCAACTCAGACATTGGATTCTTGAGCAGGATGATAAAATTCAGCTAGATTCCAGTCTCTTAGCCATAGCTTTCCATGCTCTTGGCCAACCTGACATCATGGAGCTTCACATCTCTACATGGCTTCTGTGCTGGGGCAATGATCAAGGGCCTTCAGAATCTCATATATGTAAAAGCAGTCAGTCTGTTAGCATCTAGGGCAATTGCTTGAAGCTGTATTGTTTACATGTTCAAAAACAGGTGCAGGTTTGTGACACAAGGTCTTTTACAATGTCTGCCAATGTGATGATGTTAGGGCCTCCTCTCAAATTCTCCAAAAAAAAATGTTTTGAGACAATGTCTTGTTCTGTCTATATATGCAATCAAAAAATCAAAACCGTTTGGGGTCATTTGTCATCTTCTGACATAGGAAAGATATAAAAATACATTTGAGTATGTTTTTAATATATAAAATGAATACTTTCTTTTCAAAATTCACACATAAACTTGTAATTTGTATTACAAAAGTGCTATTTTATGTTTGTGAGGCAGGGCTATACACTTTTCTTTTTCTTGAAACTCAATATACACATATAGAAAATAAAAGATAATTCATATAATTATTTCCATGTTCAAAGGTGTATGTGTGAGAATAAAACATCTTCTGATTATTTACTGTAGCATTTCCAAATAAAAGTTTATTTTTTAATTTTTTATATCATTGTATAATGTCTTTCTCAAAGAAAGATGTAATATTTGAAAAACCAAATCACTTAGCTCTCATTTGCAAATATGAGCAGTATTCTATTGTTTCAGACTCATTTTACTAATGTTTGGTTACCTGGAGTTAAAGGACTTGTCTTTAAGCATCTAGCATGTGACGTGGAACTGGACAGTACTCTTTTTTATTTTGTTTTAAATTTTTTTAACCTTTATTGGTACATTACATATACACATCATGATTGCACTCCATAATGGGGATTAGTACCAGTATAAGACACAACTTAATTCTAATTTTTTTCCCATAGCCCTACCCACCCTACTGCCCCCCCATATACATAAAATTTGTTTCCTTACTTTTTTGTTACAATCTCAACATTTTCCCCCCTCTTCCCATTTATTTTACATTGAGCATTTTCTATTTCACAATATATAACATACAATGCTAGGACTCACTTACATCTTTATTTTCTCATACCAGAGAAAAGATGCGGTATGTACCTATCTGTGCCCTATTTATTTCACTTATGAGGGTATCCTCAAGGTATGTCCATTTAAGTAGAAATGATTCAAACTTATCATTTTTATGGCAGAGTAATACTCCATTCTGTAGAAGAACTACAGCTTTTTTATCCAGTCTCCAGTTGATGGACACTTGGGTTGTTTTCAAGATGTAACAATCACAAATTGGGCTGCTATAAACATGGGTGCCCATATGTCACTGTGATATAAGTCTTTTAATTCTTTTGTGTATATACCTAGCAGAACAATGGCTGGGTCAAATGGGACCTCCAATCCTAGCTTTTTAAGGAATCTCCAAACTGATCTCCACAGGGGTTGTACGAGTCTACAGTCCTACCAACAGTGGAGAAGGGTTCCTTCTTCTCCGCAGCCTCGCCAACATTTGCCGTTGGCTGATTCTGAAATGGCAGCCATTTTATGTGGAGTGAGATGAAATCTCAATGTTGTTTTCATCTGCATCTCTCTAATGACTAATGATGTTGAGCATTTCTTCATATGCTTCTTAGCTGCTCTTACTTCTTCCTCTGAAAAATATCTGTTCATTTCAGATGTCCATTTTTGAATTGGGTCATTAAATTTAGGTGGGTTGATTTTTTTTAGCTCTTCATATATTTTAGATAGTAGCCCTTTGTCTGAGGAACAGCTGGTAAAGATTTTTTCCCATATTGTTGGTTGCCTTTTTGCACTGTTGGTGGTTTCCTTTGCTATGCAGAAGCTTTTTAAAAGAATGAGGTCCCACTTGTTGATTTCCTCAGCCATTTCCTGTGCTATAGAAGTTTTGTTCATGAAGTCTTTCCCTAAGCCAATGTCTCTGAGAGTTTTACCTAACCTGTTTTGTTGTAGGTGTAGAGTGTCTGTTTTAATATTTAGGTCTCTTATCCACTTTGATTTTAGCTTGGTACACGGTGAAAGAGTAAAATCTGGGCTTTAACTTGGACAGTACTCTTTGTGTGAAAGAAGGCAAGTAATTTCGTATAGCTGAAGATGGATATTGTGATTTCTCAAAGGTGTAACAATTTAGAATAACTAACCCCAAAAAGGAATTTCTTTAATGATTTTATCATCTTCCTTGAGAATTATAAAATATGTTGAACATCAGAGAAAAAATTATATCTTCTACAATAATTAATGCTGACAATTCTATGCATGGACAGTGAAGCGTAATTGTACACCCATGTAGCGCACAAACAGGAGGAAGATCTGGGGATTACTCACTTCAGGTTGATTAAGTGGCACTATACAAGCCCACCTGTAATTTCTTAAAAGTACATGATTTTCAACTCAAGCCACTAAAACAGAAGGGAGGAGGCAAGTGGTTATTAACTTTGAAAATGTAGGTCTCACATTTTTCTTGCAGATGCAGTAAAAAACACAGATCAGAGGAAATGTTCAATAGGAAAAGACCATTTTTTTCCCTATTGATAGATGTCTGTAACTATGTAGCATAGTAATTTCTCCTCTCTTACCACTTAGAAAGGACCTAAAATATGTTTCTGTAGCCGAGATAAAATTATTCACCTCCAGCAAAGATAGAGGGTTATAATAATGCTATTTTTAGAGGGCTGTTTGGGGAAGCAGTAAAACAAGAGGCTTTCTGATGTTTATAATGTTAAAAGTCTCTTTGGAAGAGTTCAAAATCTTTAACTTAATACTAAATTGTGTCTTCCTGATATTGTTAGGTGACATATTTCTACTCTGGAGGAGCAGACACACACAGTTTTGGTTTTACTAGTTTTTACAGAAGGCTGGTTACGTCCACTTATTAATTAGGAGAACATTCTAGAAAGTATCTAGGGCAAGAAGTCCATGCTTAAGTTGATTAAGAATAAAATTCCTGCGATAAGAAAATCAGAACTAACTGTAATTATAGTCTTTCTAAATTAAGTTGCTAGGCAGAAGAAGAACCAGAAATAAATTCAGTGCAAGTAAAAGTCAGAATTTTTTGTTTCTTCCACAAAAATGCACACAAAGATAATTGAATTTTCATCTATTTTGATATATATTAGTAAACATGCTAAATTCTAAGACAACTAAGCTGGTAGATGTTGTGATGGATGAGAAAGCTCTGTTATTCATTTGTATTTTTGCTTCTGATTCAAAGGAAAGTCATAGATTTATTGAAAGTAACAATGACCTTTGTGATATTTCATGGATTGCATAAAGATATTGGAAAATAACGCATAACTGATCATTGTAAATTTTATCTGGTTCAATTTCAGTTAGGTTTTCCTGATGTTTATTAAGAATATAATGAATTTTGCTGTGAATGATTAGTTGATTCACTACATGGGTTTTTCTCTCTTCACTCTTTTATACCCTAACTGATAATAACTCTACCTTCCATGCAATTTAAACTAGTAGCTTTAGGTAATTTATGGCCTAAGGAAATCAAGATTTTAGGCCTAAGAGTATAGCTTAGTAGTGTTTGATTACACATGCAGGACACAAAAACAAAGTTAAATAAACAAAGAACAAACTGAAAGGAAAAGGGCTTTAATTGCTTTATGTTGTACTTTTCTTTACGTCATGAGAGTGTGTCTCTCTGTTGTCAATGGTGAATAATGACAGCACCTCTTTCTTTGAAATAATGGGAAGACAAGAAGTGAGCATGGATGTTGAAGTGCTGTATGTAGCTAGTTGTGAATGAGTCATTCACCCTGAGCAGTGGTTTCCAAATTGGTGGTTCGAGGAGCAGCACCAGCATTGCTGGGATCACATTGGAAGGGTAGAGTCGTGAAACCCTGGGCTTGCAAATGTTCTGAATCATGATCTGCGGGGGCCGGTAAAACGTCATGGTTTATAAAACCCTACAGGTGCTTTGGTGCTAGTAAAGTTTGAGAATCACTGGTATAAGGAATGTTAATTGCATTTCTATAACTCAAGACACCACAGATTTTCCCATTGTAGTTTGCTGAAATGCATATAAAATTTATATGTTATAATTTTAAGAGGTCCCTGGTACAGATACTGATGTACAGTTAGAACTTTAGGGCATGAATTATTAAATGTGTGAGGTTCTGATATTACTTTTTTAAAAACATAATCTAATTTGTTACTAAAATCCAGGAAAATATCTAATTCTCAAATTTGCCTACTTGTAAAATTGTTAAAGGCAAAAAGCAAGTTAACATGTAGTAAGTACGCTGTTTTTTTTTTTTTTTTTAACTTAGATTTCTTAAATTACTGACACTCTGGTCACATTTCCTTTTTCTCCCATCTCTCTAGTCATCGTCCCTTTTCTGTCTTCTATTCCTTCCTCATAGTATTGGTTTTTTTTTTTTTTTTAATCTCTTCCTTCTTTATTTCCTGAGATTGACTCCTGCTAAGCAACCCAATCTGGTTTTGAATTTGTGATCTTCCTGACTCAGTCTCCTAAGAATTTAGTGTTACCAGCATTGGCCACAATTCTTGCCCCATATATTGTATTATGTCTCCATGTTCCTCATATAGTATGTTACGTTTTCTATCTTTAACGTATGCTGGGACTGTTAGTACTGTGGTGGATTTCTTCACACATTTTAAAAGGACTTTGAGGTAAATAGTGTCTGTCACAAAAGATAGAAAAGAAGAGAAAAAGAGAAAGAAATGCAAAAAAATCTATCAACTAATACAGGTGATAAGTTATGAAACTGTTGAGTTTTGTGCATAAATGTGTTTAGTTGGATATAAATGCTTTCTTCCTCTAGAGTCAGATAAATTAATTACTTCACGTATTACTTGCCTTAGATCTTACTCTCTTTCTCTCCATCTCATCTCTCATAATTCTGCATTCTGTCTTCTATCAACACTGTTTTAATGATTTTATGTCTTAGGCTGCATTCCTTTAGGCAAAAATAGTAAATCCGAATTGTTCACATGCTACAACAAATGGACTCCTTCTCAGAAAGAAATGTCTTTTTATTAAGATTTCTAGCTGGAGTTCTTGTTTAAATATTTAACCATTCCCATACCACTGTGTGGTGCTTTATAAAAATCTTCTTACTGTGTACAATGATCTACATTGTCCTATTATTCACATTTGTATTTATTAATGTAATAATATTTTATAATAATAAAATTTTACTTGTTGGTAATCAATAGAATAAAGGTGTGTGTGTGTGTGTGTGTGTGTGTGTGGTGTGTATGTGTGTGTGTGTGTTTGTGTCTATGTCTGTATCTGTGTGTCTGTGTGTGTGTTTATAAGACAGTTTGGGAATAAAAGTCATTTCTGTGTTGAATCATGCCTGTTTCTTTACACGGAACAATTTCGACTTTCACTATGTATTCTCTTACTGCAGACCTTGTGTTAAATCTTTTCTGAGTCTTGTATATGTTAACCATTTAAAGAGTATCCAAAAATTGACCAAAAAAAAAAAAAAAAAAAAAAGGTTAACTAGCTCTGATCTTATGTAATTTCACATGCCTTCAAAATTGAGATCAGAATGGAGCAAATTTATTAGAACTCTTTAGTAGTTATCCTGAAACTTTGGTCCGAATCACAAGAAAGGTAGAACTGCACCTGAGACTACCATAGACAGAAATAAATTTTTTCTTGGAAATGATTCCACTTCTTGGCCAAAAGGACTCTGGAGATATGGCACTGGGTCTGAAATGAGGATCAATTGGACTCTAACTCACTACCTTATTCTTGAAAGCTGGTCACCCTTGCTTGATAGAGAGGCCAGTTGGCTCTTCTGTATCATCATATGCCTCCTCCAGCTACTTAAAAGGGAGCTTTTTTTTTTGTACTTTTTCCCCTCTCTTTATTTAAAGCCTTCCCCAGCACATTTATATTTTGGTTTTAATTCTCATCTTTCTTAAATTTCAGGACATATGCCAGCTGGCAACAAAATTATTATTTTTGTAAAAAGACTGTTCACTTCACATAAAGAGCCTCAGGAAAAGATGAAGAAGGTGATAATCTATTTCTTATTCAACTTCCCTCTAGGATTCTAGAACTCTTCTGCTCAGGATCAATCTTAGGAACACTGACTGAGATGGATCACCAAGGGAGAAAAGGCAAATCTTCCATTATATTCCTTTTAAGTGTGGTAATATTTGACCCACTTTTTACTTTACAATACCACAGTCTTTGGTCTCTGTCATACTCTTTGTTTATTTTTAAATAGTTCTTTGAATTCTTATCAAAATTTAACTTTTCCTTTATTAATCTACTGTCTGTTTTATTATTTTTTTTCCTGATCCTTTACTTTTTTAAAAATATACTTACCTGCTTCAAAAATCAGTGCCAAGTTCAATATCAGGGAAGCATTTGTCTTGAGATACTAAAGAGGTTAAAATTCAGTAATCATAATACATAATATTTCATGTAATATTTGAAAAAATGATAATATAGGCCAGGTATATGGCTTGGTGATGTGATATTACCTGGCCATCACCAGATACCTCTGTAATGATAATAATAATAATAATAATAATAATAATAATAATAATAATAAAATCTCAGCATACGGTGTCCCATACACTGACAGCTTCTTATAAATAAGATTCTATTGGGAAATGAATTAGCATAAAGAGATGAATGAGGTAGAACCTAACAACGATGTTATCATTTTCTCTTTGTTTGAAATATTGCTATTTTTCCAGTACTGAGTTTTTAATTACTTTTTGTTCAGAATCAATTTTTATTTTAGAAATTCTCTAGATTTTTCTGCAATGTGTGTATTATGCCACTATTGTCTTCCCTTGAGAGTACTGCAATTCCTATAAAAATATTTTATTATTTTCTTAAATTTATTGATTTTATTGGTACATTTTAGGTATACCAACTGAAGAAAAGAAATGAAAACAAAACTAAAGCTTACATATACATATATTCATACATATGTATGTATGTATATATGCACATATAATATATATATATATATATATATATATATATATATATATATATATATATGGAATGGAGGCATGAGAGAGAAGAAAGGAGAATGAGAAAAATATAACAATGCAATTGTGATTTTCCAAAAATGAATGTCATTATAATGTATATCTAAAATGTACCAGTAAACCCACAGATAGTCTGAGCTTGATCAAACAAAAAGTAACAGGACTTCTAAGGCTGATGTTTTCCTTTTTTGTCTCTCCATATTGAGTCAAATGAAAGTCAGAACATGTGTTATAATATTATCACGCACACAATAAAAATATCATCAACTTTCTGCAACAGTTTATTTAAGAATTGTCTAAAATATATCAGTCTTAAATACAAATGACAAAAACATTAAACATGCAGACAAGGGTTAATCATTCACATTAAAGAAAGCTAAATCTTTCAGCTATAGTATTGTTTAAACTTTCTTATTTTCTTGTGTGTGTGTCAAATTTTTATCTTCATCAGAAGCAGCCAATAACATTCAAATATGAAAAAGTTATCTAGGGATACTGTTAAAAAAGCTGTCAATGTTAGGATTTTTCCCTATGCAGTAATAACAGTTAGCATATTTTCTAGCACAATCAAGCTGGCATGTAGCCTGTCTGTGTAACAATATTCTATAGGTTTCAGTGTGTTCATGCATGAGTGATTATAATTCTAACATTTCCACACAGAGTCATAAAATTAATTTTGCTTTCCAGTACAGATGTGAGAATACATAATTTGCCTAAAAGGCTAGAAGAAATGCAAGAGAAAGGGCTGAATTTTTCTTCTTTCTTGTCACTGAGAGGCTGTTCAGATTACATTAATACTCTTTTAATGTAGAATAAAAAATACTTTATCCTTTGTGGGATTTTCCCCTTGTAAACAATAGAAAAGTAGGGAATAACTGGAGAATATCAGAAAAGGCAGAAGACATCTGCCCATTTCTAGATATATTCTAAAACTTTTATGTATTAATACACTAGGCATGTCACAACAAGTCAGACACAAGTAGATAATATTACCATGGCTTTTCATAACCTAAGTCATCAGTTAGTATCGAATTCTTCCTTCTATTTGAAACTACTTCTTTGTCTATTTGTGCTGGTTTCCCAAGGTCTGCAAATATTGTGCTATTGCTACAGCATGGGAATGCACTGTTAACAGTATTTCAGTGTGTAATGATGTGTGATGCTTACCCTTTATGTATCCACACTCATGCTCAGACTTAGGCAGAATACATGTACGTGCAGAGCATCAGAACACTTTTTTCACGTCTACTTTTCTCTTCTCAGAACAACTCTACCCACAAGAAAAAGAACTGTTGCTTTATTTTTTTAAACAAATATTGCAAGTACTTCTAGTATTTTATAGTACAATGAAAATACAGTATGTATATTATATGAAAATTTGGTTTTGAGATAAAGTCAATTAAATTGATATTTTCTCAGTGGACAAAGAGCCTTTCTCAGCTATTTATGCTCTTGTTCAAGTGTCAATAAATTTCAGCCTTAGAGTAACTCCAGCCCACTCACTGTAGTCTACTTTCAATGAACTAAGAGTCATTTCATTTTTAAAATGACATTTAGTGATGTGATGAAATCATGCAGTTTCAAAATTACTTCCTACAAATAAAATTATAGTAGAGCACAGCTGTGTGTACTCGTATATTTGTTATCTGTTGCCATTTAGTGCTAGAACAACATAGTTGTGTAGTTGCCTCATAGATCCTTGGACCTTGGGTGTCTCTGAAGTGAGTGTCTTCTGAAATACTTACTCTTCACACTTTTATGGAAAAATTGTGCTGACTTCTGCTCCATAAGATGTAAGGAAAGTAACTGTTCCATCCAGAGAATCTTTTTCTTGTATTAAATGGAAATTAAGCCCTGATTTAAGCCCTGACCACTAAGAAATGATGTCAACTTGTTAAAATCAGTGTTTCCAATTTGTGAACTTGGAATTGTACTACACATTTCCTGAAATCAATATTTGGTGTATATGATGGAGCTAATATTTAGAATGATTAGATATTCCAACCAAGCTTACTCAGCTTGACAATAATTATGAAATACTAGAAACCAGACATTATATTATTACTAGATGCCATATTTACATGTTTTTTCTACATTTCTGTTGGCTCAATGCTAAATTTTTATGTCTGTTTTCATATTTAAATTAGAAATTTCCAAGTAGGCACTATTATCATCATTTTTTAGGTTAATTGACCAATTTGGCTGGAAGCAACTAATTTTCATGTTTTCAAGTTAGGAAGAAATTGAGACTATCCTACTAGGTATTTCTGAACACAGATAATAAATATTGGGGGGAAAAACGACTTGTAATGCCATATATGTTTGATATCAACAATGTTCTTGAGGTACAAGGAGAAAATATTGTAGCTGCATGTAAGTGATATCACCGGTGCATGTGATGAGCAAATGATTTTGAGACTGCTTACAGCAGGGAAAGGTAGAAATGGTGTGCTCCAAATAAGTTCAAAGTACTTTCCAAGATAAAAGTTTCATAGCACAATTAAAAAATTAAATAGGATTAGCCCAAATGGCTTTCATGCTTTTCATTTAATATGGAAAAGATCATGCATCTTTTATTGTATCTTCAAACCAGAGATTTGAACACTTTTTTTGTTTATAAATAAGAAATTGCCACAGAAAAATGTACCAATTGCTAGAAAGTAAATACAAAGGTATGAGCAAATATTGGTTTACATCCCGATTAAGTGTTTATTGGTGTCATTAGAAGAACACTGCTAACGACACCAGCATTGTCTGTTCAGGGGTCAGGAGTGGGGGGGGTGAATGAAAAAGATGTAAAAGAATTTTATTTTCTGTCTTCATCATATAAATAAACCTAACTGAGCTGTTTTAATATGATGAACATGCACTACATGAGGGTTCATTTTTAGGCAAATTTACTTTTTTGCTTATATTTTTTGTTTGGTTTATAGTCATAGATAGCTTTTATTGGGTAATTAGGAACAATTCAATTGGTTTCACCTCTTTTCCTTCTGAAAACCATAGAAGTAGAAGATTAAATTGAAGTTGACAGGCCCATTTTCCTGTGTTAATTCAATAGTATTATGAACTCAAGTATATAGCCAGTGAATATGCCTAGGATCTGTTACTCTTCATGCTAGTCATGAACTTTCCCTCTCAAGGTGTGAGCATTTTCAAATGCAAAATAAATGTACCTTTGATTGGCTAAGTGAATTCTGTAGAAAGAATAGAACCGGCCACGTCACTGTGCCCTCTCGAGAAGCTTTGATGAACGCCATTGTTCCTTCCATTCGAGAGCCGGCTGACGTTCCCCAGAATAAAGAAGTGAGGGCTGCAGCTACAATCTTATTAGATTGCAGCTACCCTATTGCACCAGTCAATGTACTATATTCAAATAGTCCTTCTGGTGTATTATTTTCTACCAAGAGCATTTCTGCGAATGAATTTAAGTTATGTTCAAATTACACAAATGTGGAATCAGTTACCAAGATTTTATTAAAAAATATATAAAGCAAGGAGGAACTGTAATGCACTCTAATTCTGTTCAAACACAAAAATGTCAAGGCCAGCTTTTTAGAAGTATATTCATGGAGGTGATTATTAATTTTTTTACTTTTTGCCTCATATAAATGCTAAGGAATATGTTAAGAAATCTACTCTAAGGAGATTGTCAAATGGCTTTCCTTTCCAATTTTGATTTTTTTCCTGTCTATTTTATAGTTTTAAAAACAGAATGCATAAGGGCCGGGGAGTTAGCTCAGTCGTTCCGGCACCTGTCTCACAAGCGCAAGGACCCGGGTTCGATTCCCCGGTAACCACATAACAATACTGGGTGTGGAGACTCACACCCAGCAGCAACCAGCACCACATACCACAGTGCCGGGCGTGGTGGCTCACGCCTGTAATCCCAGCACTCGGGAGGCAGAGGCAGGAGGATTGTGATGTGAGTTTGAGGCTGAGCTGAGGGCCAGCCTGAA
>PVIR01002355.1:0-103806 GCA_004026965.1 Petromus typicus | reverse complement strand
AGGGTCTCGCTTTGTGGTTCAGGCTGGCCCTCAGCTCAGCCTCAAACTCACATCACAGCAATCCTCCTGCCTCTGCCTCCCGAGTGCTGGGATTACAGGTGTGAGCCACCACGCCCGGCACTGTGGTATGTGGTACTGGTTGCTGCTGGGGTGGGTCTCCACACCCAGTATTGTTATGTGGTTACCGGGGAATCGAACCTGGGTCCTTGCGCTTGCAAGACAGGCGCCGGAACCACTGAGCTAACTCCCCGGCCCACAATATTCATTTTTTAAATTGAAATATTTATTGGTACATTACATATACACATCAGGATTGCACTCAACAATGAAAATTTGCACAAGTATATGACACAATTCAATTCCCATTTTTTCCCATAGCCCTACCCACCCTACCACCACCACCCATATATGCATAAACTTTGTTTCCTTTCTTTTTTGTTATAATCTCATTATTTCCCCCCTTCACCCTATTTTGCTTTGAGTATTTTCTGTTTCACAATATATAACATACATTCTAGATATTCATTTTTAACCTGCCAGCTGTCTTTCTGCTAGGAAGCACTCAATACTATTCCTTGTATTCTGAGCAAATCGTTGAGTTTCTTTTTTTTTTTCAAAAAAAATAGTAATACAATTATTTAAATAAGGAATTCTTCTCTGATTAATTACCTGAGAATGAATTATCATCCCTCTCTGATGAACTACCTTCCCTGAGCTGCTGCCTTGTATTTCAGGAGATGTGACACTTCATACCAAAAGAAGAGTTCAGATGCGGAACTATTACAGCATAATTCCCTGAAGTTCCAAGGAACCTTATACATCTCCCAGAAAAACCCATTATTTTGCAAGTAAAACAGTGAAGCTTCTACAAGACATGCTAATACTTAAGGTGTCTGTTACTTTTGTTTTCAAAATTGACTATTCTCACTATTTTTAACATCAAGGCTCCAGAACAACAAAAAAATATCCTTTAAGGATAGGACCATATCTTTATATAGATTTTCTTAAGTCACAGAGACATTTACACATTTTGTGATTAGAGTATGATGTTATGATTCTAGTGCTTCTATCCTGATGAGAGTAAAGAATAAAGATCCTGGGAAAAATGCAATAATTTTGCTTCCAGAATTCTGCTAAGACAGCATCACTACAAAGAAGCAATAGAAAGACACATATGAACCATCTTCTCAGTTGAAATGAGTATTAATTTTCTATTTTATAGATGAAGAAATGGAATGCCAGAGTTCAAAGAATACACCAACAGTAAATGATGCATCAGGGAATATGAGCTTGCAAAACATAGGCAACTCTTGGAAGAAGTGAGTGACCATAAGTTTATGTGCAAGTTGCTAGAATTAGCCACAGGAGGGCAAAAAGAACAATGGTAAACAGGATAATTAGCACAAGGACAAGACATTTTCTGAACTGAAGAGAAAGGAGGTGGTAGAGTCGTTGCCACAAAGGTTCTTAAATTTTCGGTGAGTCGGGAAATTTTATCTATTAAGTTTAAATAAAATCAGAAGAGCAAGAATGTAAGTAATTGAGAAATAGATTAAAACTATTGCATCCAAACATGACATAAAATCATAAAAAGCAAGAGAGCACTCATGAGGACAAATGGTATAAAGGTCTGTAAGACTCATTTAACATGGAAAACAAGGACTAGGAATGTAAATAGTCAGGCTGTCTTAGATCCTAAAGCATTACTGATCATGGGGCCAAGAGTAGGTAGAGATCTGAAGGAATTTGACAGTATATTGATAGCCATGGAGAGAAGGGAGTTTCAAAAATAAAAATTGAACATCTGTTTCTCTGGTGTAAAGGTATAATTTACATAAACTGATGAAAAGCAAACACAGAAAGTTATACTACTGATAATAATTATTCCTACTAACATAACAGATCTTATGGAAGATAAACCATTCTACATGGTGATGAGATTGTATAAGAATAACTCTACCTGTAAAATAAAGACAGAAAAACAGAAAAGTATTAAAAATCAAGTATCCAAAAATCAAGG
The DNA here is from genome assembly GCA_004026965.1 of Petromus typicus. Classification (NCBI taxonomy): domain Eukaryota; kingdom Metazoa; phylum Chordata; class Mammalia; order Rodentia; family Petromuridae; genus Petromus; species Petromus typicus. Next base: position 101,786 of record PVIR01002355.1, on the reverse strand, counting down.
CAAAAAGAATATATGAGAAACTGGTAGGAATATTATACATGGTTCTCTAATTTCTGGGAGCCTGAGGTCTTCTGTGCAAACAGGTAAAAGGCTAGATCATCTTTATATGACCAAATGAATGACTAAACTACTCAGCTTCTCAAATATAAATCAGGAATGAGGATACAACTAATTAATTTTAGATCCATAGCTAGAAGTCAGTTTTCTGGGCTAGTAGCCCAAAGCTTTTAGACTAAATTATACCACACCACATCAGGCTTAGAGGACATATTATGCAAAAGTGTTATTTTCCCAATTCTAAGAAATTTTTGTTCCCATTGCTTTGCAATATTCTCTCTAGCTCTGCTTTTCTTTAAGTTATTTCACTTGGTAACAAGGAAGGGAAAACTGATTTGAAATTTCCTGTTATCTCTTTCTTCCCTTAACCTTTCATAAAAAATTACCACCCAATGGGTTGTAAAAGTAAGAAACAGTAAAAACAACTTAGGAATTTAACAAATCCTAATTATTCTTTTTATTCCTGCACAGTGCCTAATATAGTGGGTTATTTTTTGTGATTCTTTTTGCAGAGTAGATAATCAATAAGAATTCATTTTTTTAATTACAAATGTCTTTTTCGTAATGATCTATAAGTTTAAAATTAAGTGTTTAAAATCTAGCTTATAAGAATTACAGAAAGAAATTGTTAACTTTTACATTAAGGAATTGTCTTTATGACTTTTAGGCTTCATAAATATTTAAGGCCCATATGGTGTATATGTAATATGTGTTTCTGAATCACCACTATTGGAATTAATATCTCAGCATAGCACATGCTGACATTTCTATAGTTTTAAGCACATACTGTGCCTGACTTTTTCTACCACAGGGCAGCTGCTGAAAAGCAGTAGTAACCCACCTAGACATTTTCTACATTATACCTTAAATCAGGAAAATAATTTACATACTGAAAACTCATTTCTAGAGGAGACTATTCCATCTAATTCTCTTTACCTGAGAGCCAGAGTTTTCTCACATATAATTCAGGCCTTATTGATTAGCATCCAGTAGACCTGGCTAAGACCATGTCTTTGGGAAGGTCATCTGCTAACTTCCAGAATAGCATAGTCTTCCTACAGTGACCTGAACGGAAACTGACAAAAAAAAAAAAAAAAAAAGCTTAGGTAGAAGCTACAGCTTCTTTCCAATATCCTGGAGTTTCATTGTCTCCACCAGCTATGCATAACCCCATCCTTACACAGACAGACAGAAACACACACACACACACACACACACACACACACACACACACACACACACACACACTGATCTACAGCATGTCTGATTCTCTCAAAAGTTCTGTGCAATAATCACTACAGAAGTTAGAGCCCAGTGGTTTTCCTCCATTTCTAGCTACAGACATATGCATTCAAAGTAGATTTCTATAGCAAGTGAATATCTGTTTAACTGTCAGAGGAGGTAAACAATAGTCTATAGTGAGTTATTTGTTGACAACTAAAAATGAAAGATATGTTAGAACGTATGGTTTGAGGATTCCTTCCTGATTTTTTTAAATAGATTTAAATTCAAGCAGCTTTCTGTGCAGGAACATGAATACAGAGCCTTCCATACATTCTTTGTAGTCAATTTCACTGTATTCTGTGTGTAAGAAACTCATCTTTGAAAGTCTCTTAAAGATCTCATCATCAGGGGAATTTTCCATAAAGCCACACAAAAGAATAATTCTCTAACTTTGTTAATCATATGTACCACTTGGCTCTTGATGTACAAAATTTCTTATTGTTTCACAGCATTTCTATTCAAGGTTGGTGATGACTGCTTTTCAGCTCCCAAAGTGTGTGTCTTATGTAACTCACCACACTGATTTACCCATCTCTTTCCCTCCCTCCTCCATGGACTTCTCAAGATGATCTTCTTGAGAACAAAACAGGAATCATGGATTATGTATCCAGCAGTCTGTCATTGAGTCAACAAGCTATGTCAGAGACAGAATGTCGCCACTCCCATTAGGTTACAAAGCTTGTCAATGGGGTCCTGGTCTTTTCTGGTGCACCTGACTTCTGCTAGCAAGTCCTAGATCAAGCTTCAGTATTTATTGCCTTTGCTGCTCCTCACTCTGGACATTGAAGGAATGTTCATCTTGAAGCAAAATCCATTAATACGTTGCATCACCTACTTGAGGATCTGAATGGCATATGATCTCAGACTTTCTTCTGGTCAAAGTGTTCTGGGTAATTTGTTGTCACCATCTTTCCTCCTCATCATTTCAGTTTTTCCATCAGGACCTATTTCCAAGTCTGCTTTCGGCATATGCCTTTGTTTCTCATGTCCTTAACCATGGGATTCAGAGAATCAGTAGTTCACTATCACATCCTTCCTTCTAATTTCTTTTATTATTCCTTCAAAATTTTTTGCTCTAAGAATCAGTGAACACTTCATCATCTTTTCCCATTTTATCATCTGCCCTCTCCTCCAAGAGAACCTGTCTACTTTCACAATAACCTCACTCATGCATTTATGATGTAAATTTTTTATATCAGAAAATAAAAACTGAACTGCTTTCTTCAAGCATTTTAAAATACTTTATATCTTACACCAACATTTTGACTATTCTTTTTCAAGTCCTTCTCATGATGGAAGCAGATCTTTGGAGCTGAAGAAATAGAGCTGGAATGCCAGCCTTGTGACCTTAGTGAGATGTTTTCTGCATCCTTGTGGACTCCTCAGTAAAGTGAAGTAATGATACCATAACTACAAAGTTCTTTTATAAATTTCAGGAAGATTATATGACACATAATAGGGACTCAATACACAGCTAGCTATTTGTAGCAAAAGAAAAAAAAAAAAAAACCTAAACTTCTTGGAGAGGGACACTCAATATGCATCTCTAAGAAGTCCAGCTGGAAAAACTGACAAGAATTTAAAAATCAGTTTCATCATGTTGGCCTCCAAATCCAACAACTTGCATGAAACTTAATCTGCTTTTTTTCTCATTTTCATAAAAACCATCTGTATATGGAGATGACGAGTAGGATCATTTTATAAAAGACCAGGGAGTCTAGAGTGAACTATTTTCTGAAACTATCTGCATTTCCTGTCCCTGAACATTCCTCTGTCTCTGTAAATAGTGAGGCTGCTATCCTTCTTACCTAACGAAAAGATTTAACTTCTCTATACCTATGGCAGAACCTCATGAAAGCTATTTCATTAATTCAGAAAAAAAGATTATATTAAGCCAGAGCTCTACTATCCTGAGGAGAAGATGAACTTAAAAACAGCTGCAAATCTGCTGCAGGCTCACAGATCTTGCTCTCAAGCTATGGACACAGAAAAAATAGCATTGATTTATAGTTCAATAGAATGAATCCTGTGCATCAGTAAAATTTGAGTGATGACAAAGGTCGTATTCTGATTCACTAACTTCTCATTTGAGTCTACTGCGTTCAAGCATTCAAACCCAACAATTCCCAAGAGAATCTTTAAGGACAAAATGACTGATGAGATTCCCTCTGTAGAAAAAGGGGCTTCCAGAGCTGGGATCTGTACTAGGTATACTGCAAGAGAAACTGGTTCTGTAAAATTAACCATTATGTTTAGAGGTTCCAGCATTTGATACTTCATACCTATGGGTTACCTAGGTATGCATGCATACATTTTAAAGACAATATAATCTTAAAGAGATACTTTTCAAAACTCTTCCTAGTCAGTATATTTCACTCATTCATACCATCATTCATTCATCAATGTTAAGAGTTTTCTGGGGCTAGTTATAAAAGTAAAGTCACGAGTACAATGAAGAATAAGAAAGACATTCTCTTACCCACCCAAAGGGGCAGCAATATCACCTCACCATAGTGTGCTAAGACTGTGTGAAGACAATGGGCTCACAGATATGGTATCTTCGAAGGTTTTCCAAGGTTTCCATGGAGACCTTGAAGAGAAGGTGACCAAGTAAAGATAGAAAGCTAAAAGATGAGGCTGCAGGTTAATAGAAACCAGAATTTGTAACTCATGTTACAGTAGATGAAAGATTAGAGTGGAGGGGTAGAGGGGAATGGAGTAAGACTATTATATACATTTTAATATATTTTCTGAAATTTCTGTCATGCATATATATAATACATATATATATATTACATATATGATATATTACAATAAGGTAACATTAAGGGTCATGCTTTAGTTTTTAATTAAGAAAGGAAAAAAGAAAAAAAATAGCAAAAAACAAAGACTGAGCCAGAATATTGTTTTTGTAAAAAAAAATGCATATTAGAATCATACAAGAGCAAACCATACATTTATTTCTAACCAATTTAAAAATGAATTAAAACAAAGAAACTGCAGTTGCATCATAAACAAGATTTTTGAGCAAGAATACCAAAGTAGCTGGATAAAAATGAGTAGGGAAAAGAGGAAAGAAAATGGAGGTTGCAAATAGCAAGTACGCAGCTGTGCAAGAACTCTATATTTCACTGTGAGTATGAGAGAACGCTATGTGGTGGTGAACAGCGAGATGCTGGGATTTGATTTACACCCCGGTAGCTCACTCTGGCAGCTCTTGGGAAGGTGGGGTACAGACAGGAAATGGGAGAGTCAGCAGCAGAGGGAACAGGAGATCAGCATGAAGATTACTCCAGTGTATCAAGACAGAAATGATGGTGGTTCATCTAAAACACTAATGGAAAGATGCAGAAAGGAGATCGGACCTAGGCAGTATTTTTAAACTGGAGCTAAATAAAGTGGTTGATGGGTAGAGGGTGAGGGAGAAGCCAATTAAGGACTGCTCCCCCAAAGGTTTTCAGACTAATCCTGCCTTCATACTTTGGTTTTGTACACTAGTGTCTGCAGGACCTGCTAGAAAATTCGTTCTCTGCTCATTTCTCCAGTCATCTTTAGGGCACCCTAAGAATATTTGTTTTCTTTACCTTATTTCCTGTATGTCTTGTGGAGCATTTAGGCTCAATCTAGGAAACATTTTTAGAACAAGAATTTAGCTTTGGTTCTCAGTGCAAACTTGGCCTTAAGAGTCTAGTCCCCACAACCAAAAACAGCAACAACCAGAAAAACATCAGCTTTGTGAACAGTAAACCAGAAATAGTTATGTCTGGGTTCTACTTAATTGTTGTTTGCCCATATAAGTTGACTATCAGAAACTCTCAATCAATATATCAAGCCTTTTTTTGCGGAACAAAATTATGGGACTGAGCTTAGTGAAAATAAAATAACAATTAATTAGAAAAGTAATGTTAATGAATTGCAATGCTTTTCATTGCAACAGAACATTAAGTCCTAATAATGACAATAATAATTGCTGCTGTTACTAGAATATTTTATGTTAGGTACTATCTACGTGGTTTTCATATTATAGCACTGACTGTTCAGTATAGCTTTATAACCTTGGAATTACCTCCATGTACAGGAAAGAAAAATAAAAATTAGACTGGCCAACACATTCACTCAAGCTCACAAGACTAGTGGATGAAGAATCATCTTTCAAATCTAAATAGTTTTGACTGTGTTGTATATACTTTGAGATTCCAAACCTGCCTTCAACAACCTGGATGGTTATGTTCTACTCTCCACATAACAGTTAGAAGGCCATGAGTACCTTGCCTTGAAAATCAACAAAAATACAGACTCATATCCTAGAACCCTGGATTAACTACAGCTCAAAACTAATTTATCACCACAGAGCTAGTCCTGCCTCAAAGAAAAATATCCTTGAGCCAGAAGACTTAAAACTCTAAAATGATAATTCTACCTACATTCTTATTGTTGATGAATACTGCAGTCACAGAAAAAGAAATGTCCTTATGCTTTCCCCACTTAACTCAGGAAATAGCTCAGGATCACCAAAATTTTATTTCTTTACCAAGTTTTAACAACATACCAATCACTAACCTGAGTCTACTATGTTGTACTTTGGTCAACTCCCAATCTAATAGAAGATACATAAATAAAATGTACAATGCTTTCTAAAGGAGTACATATTAGAAGACAAGGAGATGTGGAGAATGAAACACTTCCCTCTGCACTGGGAAGAAGGTAGCAAGGCAGCAATGATTGCATGGGACATCAAGAAAAGCTGCCAAAGAACTTTAAACTTGGTAAATTTGAGTGTTAGCAAACTCATTCTGGTGTTAAATTGGGGGGGTGGTCGCAGAGTGGGTGGGGGAATGGGAAAAAATGAGAATCAAGTAGTTTCTTATACTGGTACAAATTGTCAGTGTTGAATGTGATCATGATGTGTATATAAAATGTACCTGTTTCACAATAGAAAGCAAGCAAGAAAGCAAGCAAGCAAGAAAGAAAGAAGATAAGAAAGAAAAAGAAAGAAAGAAAGAAAGAAAGAAAGAAAGAAAGAAAGAAAGAAAGAAAGAAAGAAAGAAGGACGGAAGCACTGTGTGCCTATGCAAGTAGTCAGAAAAGGGAGGAGTCATGGATGATAAAGGGAATTCTCACTTGAACATACTCTTGACAACAGCTTTTTAAGATGGTTTGTATATTCATTGTCTTAATTTCAGATATTTTTTCCAGGTGTTTAGCCCAGATTTTTCTGCTTCCAATGAAAATCTACTTGTATTTATTGAATTTCTTCAAATTCCATCTTGAAACAAGCCCAACAGAAAAGACTTATCCTTGTGATACCACAAACAAGCCCAGAGGATAAGACTTCTTCTGAGAAGAATGACCAATAATACCATAATGTTCAGAAGTCTCCAGGAGGATTTGGATGTGTTCCTGGATGATTGCTTAAATTAGATATCATATGCAAACTGCAAATAGAGTGCCTGGCACATTAGAGGCACTCAATAAATTTTAACTATTTTGCCATTAAGGTTTCAGTCATCAGCATTGATCACAGGCATTCTCTAGATGGTTAATTAATCATCAAGGATTTCAAGCAACATGTATTTATCGAATATGTGCACAGCTCTCTGCAGGAAACACTCCCTGCTATGTAGTTTACCTAGAGTTGATTCCTAGCTTACAGCCGCATTCTTTGAAAACATAGTATAGAGCAATAGGGAAGATAATCAGCTCAGAAATCCAGATAATTTGACCACAGTATTACAAACATGTGATGTTGACCCAGCGCACTGACTTTATAGCTGAGTAAATTGACAGTGTTCATGGCCTAATTCATTTTTTAGAAATGAAATTAAGGTCTAGAAATGGTGGCTCCTGACTTCATCCAGTGACTTTTCCAAGACAGCATATCTGATACCCTCTTGCCAATGAAGGCCACGACATGATCTAACCTATGTTCTCCCTACACGAAACTGCAATGAGAAGCTATATCCTGGAAACCTGGATCAACTCTTTAAAATTAGTTTCAGCAGGTTGGCGACCGCTTGGTCCCTTTAAAACTATACCTGCTAATTCACAAGCAGGTATGGCCCTGCCTTCCATCACAGCACACAGTCCAGAGCCTGGAGATCAGCACTGGTTTAGATTTATTGTGATTTTTTTTTTTTTTAGGTTTACATACCAAAATATATATTTTTACATTCTTAACTAAAAGATCAGTGTAGCTTCATATTTAAGTACACAGAGATACACACACATACAGATGAAAATCTTAAACCTTATAGATGAAACCAGTAGAATTTGCTGTTTCTATTGTGACCTGATAAAACCAACAAAATAGTCTCCAAAACACTTGTTTTAAGTGTGCTAGGTACACATGTGTATACCTCACATACTAGGATATATTGCATAGTAACACAAAATTTCATATCATAATAGTTTTTAAGTTTGTGGTCTTTAAAATGTTTAAGAAAAAAACCTTACCCTTACCAAACTCATCAATAAATTATTTAATATTCTCTAACTTTTTGCAAACAGGCAGGTTTTTTTTTAGATATTGGGGATGCAGAATTTAAATCAAAATCCAAAACGTCTGCAGGCTTACTTCAGATATGGCATCAAACAAACCTCAGATTATTGGTCAAACATTTTGGTCCATGAAGTTACAGCTTTCTTTAGAAAGAATTCAAATAAATTTGTGTCCTTATTATTTCCTTTTCTTTGCTCCCTAGAGTAACTCTCAATACTTTATTTGGAGCATTGCAGTAAACACTTCCAAGATAATAATTTGTACCACTGAAGCAAGCAAATTCTTACTCAAAATGTCGATGTTCAATTTTTATAGTCTTTCATATTCTTACATTGTTTCATAAACAATTAAAATTGTCAAAATACTCTTAAGTTACTACGCTATCTTTTTAAATCCTATAATCATTTCCTCTGAGTTTTTAGACAAATGAAAGAACTTCTTAGATTATTGCATTTAGATACTGATGTTTGTGAAAATAATAATGAGTACAGTCATGTAAAGATTTTAATGTAAGAAGTTTGAAGTAAATTAATGCTTTGATGTGACATTATAAGGAATAAAATAGATGTATTTACTTAATGTTCAAAACCATAAAATAAATACAGTACAGACTTGAATTTAACATTTGAATCTAGCATTTTATTTTGCTTTTATACTTGATATTATTTATCATTCTCAGAGTGTTTTAGTAAAATTTATAAGTTTTTAATTCTCCTTAAAATAAAGATTACCATCCTCATGAAAAGAAAATGGAAACAATATATTCAATATACTAAATATATCCACATAAATGGATATTGAATTTAGTACATCTAACTTGAATTATATATATAAATATATATTTATAAATACATATAAATAAGAGCATATTGATACATATGTATGTATATGTATCAATATGCTCTTATTTTTCCTTTTCTTGAGAATGAAGCACTAAGTGTGACATGGTGAATCAAGGGCTCGAAAGAGTTAATTCCACTACTAAATGATGTTTAACCTCAATGCAGGACTAGCTCAAGCCCTGCAAGTTTCAAACTTATGATTTAATCAACTATATTGTGCTAGGAAGTATAATAGGGTAGCAAAAAATTTTAATAAAAATCAAACAAAAATAATTATATCATGAAAGTATTTTTCTGAAAAGCAAAATTGCTATTGCCTTTGTTTAATTTCTGTGTTTCCCAGTTTAAAATTACAGACAGTTCCAGTCCATGCATATATCTATGTTATAAAAAGGTTTGGCCTCTAGTCCATCAGTTCATACACCCATGAGAGTAAAAGGTAACACGAGCTTACAGTTTGATGAAGGCAAAATGGACAAATCACACAGTCTGAGATAGATACTAGAAGGACTTTTGGGGTTGGAGTACTTAAAAAAATCTTAATGTGTCTGTCCAAGGATAAAAGTATAAATAACTGCAGAGAGAAAAAATAGAAAGATGAGTCTGAGAAGATACATAGTGGTTAAATACTTATTTTGTCATGTGTGATAATGAGAAAAATTAATCACATAAGATCATTCTGGTTGATGAAGAAGAATATACAAGCAGGAAATAAATTTATTTAAATTCTGGTTTCGATTCCAGAAACTATTAGCTGTGTGACTCTACTTATGTACATAACCCTCCATGTCATTTGTATTCTCATCTGTAAAACTAAAAAACAATAATACCTTGAAATATTCTGGTGATAATGTATGAAATAAATTTTGTGATGGACCCCGGTAGATCATTTCATATATAATACAGTTAATAGAGTAACAGTTCATTTCTGTCTACCTTTTTGGGGTCTTTACTGCATATCAAGTGACACATCTACTAACTTGTCTTTCCCTTACAAACCAGTAATCCTACAACATCCCAGGCAAATCATGTATTTTTGGTTCCCCGTAATCCCTTGATCCATGTGTGTAAGAAGAAGCATTGTAAAACTGCCCGATGACTTGTCCTACTCTATTTGACTTATTCTGTTGTACTAAAAAGCTCTTGATATCCATTTCTACAGTTATATCCATATCCCAACATTAAAATAAGGCCATTCCTTTAACTCAATAACTATACCTTCTATTATGTCATCTGTCCCTGCCTTTACACACACACACACACACACACACACACACACACACACACACACTCACATACACACAAACACACAGAATGAGGACATGACCAAATGAAATTAAGCAGAAAAGGCAACTCCCTTCCTCCCTGTCCAGATGTTGAACCCCTAAGTACAAATCAGTGCTTTAAGACTATTGGTAGGGATTTCAGACATGGTTCATATTGGTGAAGAGACCACACTAAATCTACCTTTGGAGAAAATCACAACTGAAGTCTTGTCCTCTCCATGTGAGGCTCAAACTCTCAAGTACACTAGTGTAAGACCTTCAGTTTCTTTGAAGAGGAGAACATCCAAGAGAAAGGAATAGAATGAAATTGTGTGAAGGCACTTCCTTTAAGCTTCCAACCTGACTAATTTTAAAACATCCTAAAAGAAATAAGTAAATAAATAGCAGAGTGTACATCTGCTTGTGGAACTGATCCAATGCCATGGCAGTCTGAGAAGAAAGGGGAGAAGAGAAGAAAAATGAGGAGAAAAAATCAAGGAGCTGAATGAGGAGAAAAAAGAAATCTTGATTATAAAACACATTTTATTTACTGCTCCAGAATCATTAGAATTTATGCCAGTAAGCCCCGGTTTGCACCAATCCATGAAATTGGTATTACCCTCCAATTCTGGAGAAATTCTGACTGCTTTTGAGGGTAAAGGTTTTCATAACAGCCCAGAGATCCTATCGCATCACATTCAGCAACTTTTCTGATCAAGCCCCATATCCCCAATCTTAAATAGACATAGGTATAGATGGACAAAAAATTTGGTGTGTCTCTAGGTCTCTGAGGATCACTGAACCACCTTGGAATAAAAAGCTGTTGAGATCAAGTAGAGCAGGCTGGTTTTACAAAAGTTATATTTCATAGAAGCTGGTGCATCAAGAGAAATCCTAGGATTATTCATAAACTGCAGTTAACTATAATCTTCAGGTAATGGCAGTTTGATTAAAGAAATGCAATTTTATTACATATTGTCATGACTCAGTATTATGAATTTTCTTTTCCCACAGATAAGACCTTTTCCCCTCCAATGCTTTCTCCTTATAAATATGCTCAATGTTCCTATTTAGGGCTTTAATTTTAAATATGGTCTCCATGCATCTGCAATGTACATGTAACCACTGGGAAATAAAATATCATGCATATACATAAAACATAACATTATATTGCTATAGACTAACATGAACTTCAAAGTGCCAGTACTGATGTGAGACCTGAGTCATTTGCCTGCCCCGTGATACTCTGTTGGAAGATATAGAACAAATGATTTTTACTAGAGCTCCATTTTCATGGGATCTCTTAGGCAGTTTGAACTGAGAAGCAGAAGAATAGGGAAAAGAAAAACAGCTTGAAAATGGGTCCTTTTCAAGCACAACAAAACTTTGTTCACTATCTACAGCATTGCAACCCAGACTGTATTTGGTACATAGATTATATTGCCTAACACTTCTCCTTGTTGACACCTCATGCCCAGTAGTGTATCCCCCCAAAAGCAATAAGAAACTAAAAGTATTCAAGGATGACTACTAATCTGCAAATACTCAAAAAATTTAGCAAAATACTTTAAATTTTTGACCATTTTCTCCATGAAGCTTAGCTTCCCAGGTATCTCAAAATAGCTTTTTTAATTGAAAGTGAAGCTTGTGCAAACCTTACATACTCAATCAATGCTTAGTATGTTTAAAAGAAATGCAAATACAGGAATGTTTCATCATACACATTTTATTTTGTAGACATTTCCAAAACTTAGCTTTTATTTTAAAAAGAACTATCCCAGTGGAAGAGAATACTGAATATTTTTAAATGTTTAACAAACACCCAGAAACCATTAAGATTTAGTAATTTTAACACATAGACATACATATGTTTTTAGAGTCCTTTGCAAAGTTATCTAGAATATTTTGCTTTGTCACAAGTGGTTATATAAACAGATGGCTTTCTGGGAGAAAACTGATGTTTAAGCTAAAATTGACTACACAGTGCATTTACCAAAATGCAGTTAGGTAAAGAAAATACTAAGGTAAGAAGAAATCTTGAAATAATTGGGAATAGTTTCATACAGAAGCTTGATCTTCCTGTGTTTCTAAAATGTGAGAGGTCATGTCATACCATGTACAAAAATATACTAGGGGTGTCTAAATCCAATGCATGTAAACTTAATGAAAACATCTCATTAAAAATTACTTTCAGTGTACTCATGAAGTATTTAAGTCAAAGAACCAAACAAATATGTATCATCTGAGATACTAGTTTCCTAAATATAACTTTGAATCTTGAGTGAGCTATAAGTTTATAATAAATAAGTACCAGGTTGAGTCACTGCATAGAAGTCTTAGATCTATGAAACTAACCAGAAATTCCCTGGCAGCAGGCAAAGCAAAGGGGGAAAGTCAAGTTTCTGCTGGGTCCCTTTTACCTTCTTCCTATCATGAAAAACAACACTGGTCTGTTTTTGGACAAAAAAGGAGTAGGATATATTAAGGTTACAGTCCACAGAGTTTATATTTTTTCTTCATAATAATGTATTGATACTATATTTTTTCAGATTATGTTGATATAAATTTGTACTGAATTTGACAAATTCTATCAAGATAGAAAGTCTGAATTACATTCATCTGCTATGAATAAAAATAAATACAAAAATTGAAATATGTTTCCAAATAAATTCATGAGATTGAATATATATTTCATTTTATAGCCATATGCTTTGCCATCTAACCTTGATTTCGATAAAGATGCACAAGTTCTATCAAGATAGTTATTCCCTTTTGTAGTTGAGATTTATTTGTCATTTTTTTAAAGCAAAAGGAATCCAGGTGGCTTTTTTAAGGCCAAAAATATATTTCCTGGTATTCAGATGACTTAGACACCTATGAAGTAATTTTACGATGTGCTAAATCTCTCATGGTTTTTTTGGGGGGGTTGTTACAGATAGAAGTATTTTCTCATTTTAAACATTGCAGTAGTACACATGTCCTAGCTCTGAATTAATGTACCTGGGAATAACAATGATTTCATAAAGATATATCAAATTTAATAAATATTGTTTCTGTGATAAACATCAATAAATACACTATTTCTCTTTTAAATGTTTGCTGAATATAATGTTATGTATTTGCTTTTCTTCTCTGATAAATGTATGTTAGTCTAATTCTCATACGTACACTGATATGTTAAAGGGAATATCATTACAATGCTCTTACTTAGTTTTTTACAAAAAATAAGAATTGAAAGATAATTATTTAGAGTCAATAAATATCTTCTATGTAGAGAAGTATATATAAATGTATATAACATTTGTTGTTATATATTAGAATTAAACATTTTCTCTACCATTTGCTTATTTAATAGAACTCAGAAGATAATTTGTCAAAGATTAATCCATTTAATACATGCATTCATACACAAATGAAATTCATACATAAATGAAACATTACCTTCTTTGAGCAAATTAGGAAGTCAACCAAAATATCAAAAGCCAACACTGTAACATAAAATTGTATTATCCCACAAACAAGTCTGTCAAAATAATATATTCTTTATATCCACACATGAAAATGTTTTTCTGAGACAATGCTGTTATGTACGGCAAATATGGATTTTTAAAGAACAGTCTTTTAAAAACAAAGCATTTTAGATGACATATAGCTATGTATTAATCAGTTACCTGCTGTTTTCTGAATAATCATATTTGCTTATGTGGAAAACAATTAGTAAAATAATTACTCATTCTTCTAATACTAAATTTTAAAAAATAATTCACAAGATTTGGTTAAATTATTTTCAAAGTAGATACAGAAAGAAAAGACCTAACTTTCTCCTGCCTACATGTGAGAGCTTGTCAGCCTTCAGCTCCAAGGCCTTTAATCCAAGGCTTTAAATAATTCAGATAACAGTTGATTACTCCATTGTGAGAACTGTTGAGCTCTGCAAAATCTGAGTAACACAATATTTTCTACATTAGAAAGGCAATTTCAAATAGTAGGCATCTAAGGACAGAGCATTTTTTGAGAGTAAACCATGCAGCCTATCTCTGCATTTCTACATAAAATCTGGCAAATCTCAGTGTAGTTTACTATCAAGTAATTCTACATGCTTGCTTTCATTACCAAGCCATCTAGTTCTACAACTTAATTTGCTCAACTTACAATCCCTCATCCATACATTTTCTGGGTCTAAAAGCTCCTTTGAATCATAACACGTAAAAGAGTTAGCTATGTTACCCAGGAATCCAGAAGTGCACAGAAACGAAATTTTCAACTTAAAAGAACACTGCTCTGACATTCACTTCTATTTCTTTAGGAAAATAGTTGTTTTATGTCTTTTGACAACCGAGATTCACTATCCACTGGCTCCATTCACTTGTAAACATCAGCCACTACAAAACAGCTTTGCTCACTTGGCTAAATTACAACCTGAGTAATGTGAAAGAGACAGAAGGATGGAAGGAAAGAAGGATGGAAGGAAAGAAAGAAGGAAGGAAGATAGATTGAAGAAATATGGGCTTCCAGACCCAAATCAAAAAGTGACAAAAATTTTTTATCAAAAATGTCTTGCTGAGTTTTAAATGGATTCAATTCACCCATAAAGCTCATGTATGTAGCACTTCACTGTGATGTACATGAATGTCCATATATGTCTGAGCATGTGTTCCTAATTACCATGTAAGAAGACAAATGAAAGGCACACAACTAGATTACAAACATCAAATACACTCTGTAATTATCAAAGTGGAGCAAAGAGATCACTGACTTTAGAGGTATGAAACATTTTGCACCATTTTCATCACTCCAACTGTTCATCAGATTTTTTCTCCTTCAGTCCTCATCTAAGCATAGGAATAATCAGTTCCTCTTCACTCTAGCAAGCAAGTTTAGTCTTTTAATACATCCAGGCTGAAACATCATCAAGTAGAAAATCTACAGTTTGCATTCAACATCACCAATAAGTACCGCATTTGACCACTGCTCATACCATTTGGAAACCAGTCCTCACATGACGACTGGCCTGACACCTCATCCATCAGCAGGGTGCCCAGAGGCGAGTGGACAGTCTTCCTTGCACCATCTCCAGAGTGGAGGCCCAGGTGGGAAACAGGCTTCTCTTCCAATAGCAATTAGATCTTTAAGATCAGGCCTTAGCAGTATGACCTAAAGCCAGCCTTCCTTGCAACAAAGTCTCCAGCACCTTCAGAGGGAGAGCTGGGACTGAGGAAAAAGGAGAGCGGTCCAGGTCTCCCTGGCCTGATTAAAAACTTTGTTGTGTCAAATAAACTTTGGCCACCGGAGGAAAGTGCCCTACGGTTGATCTGGCTTTAGAAAGATCTGTCCAGCGCTTCTCAATCTTCTTTTCACCTCCCTCTCCCTCTCTCTCTCTCTCTCTCTCTCTCTCTCTCTCTGCCTCTCTTTCCCTCCCTCTCTCCCCCCTTCTCTTTCTCCCACTTCTCTTGTTTCAAAGGGGGCCTCTGGTCAGCGCTGATTAATAAGTGTTTTTGTTGTGAAGTGTCGAATAATAGAGGACGGCCGGTGACCCAGTAAAGACTAACCCTTGCGCCGGTTTATTGTGGCAAGCTGAGAAAGGGGCTTTGGGCCCCGGACCCCAGGCACTGACCCGCACACATCCCTCGGGTCGTCTATTCATTCTCACCGCCCCACAGTCGCCCAGGCTCCCATTGTTTGACAAATAACAATGGAGATTTCGTAGGGAAAGTAAAGCTCTTTTCAGATTCCTCTCTGATGTTTTGCATTTTGGAAAACACCGTCCTCCACTTTTCTCCCCGACATTTTCTTTCAGGGCAGTTGAAGCGGTCCGTTTTCCGAGAAACTTGTGTGAGTTTGGTCCCTGTTCGCGGACACCAGTGTTGGGCAGAGGCGAGACAAGAGGGAAAAAGTAGCGTCTCCTCCCCTGAGATTTCCCTTTTCCCCCCCCAGCCCCCCCCACACGAATTGCATTTAGGGGACGGAAGCTGCCTCTAGGGAGAAAGCCGCCGGGGGGTGGGGGGGTGCTGCTGCTCCTCGCCTCAGTGGCCCGGGCGGCGGGGAGGCTAGCGGCGGGTCCCACCAGCCATGCCGGGCCAAGCGCTGCGTCGCCCGCCTCCCGCGCCGTCCTCCGTCCTCTGCTCCCTGGACCCTCGGCTGCCCGCCGGCTCCAGCGCCTCTGCCAAGCGGAATGGGGCGCCTCAGTCGCGGAGGTCACAGGCAGGCCCGACGCCCGGGGACTTTGGTGGCCAGGACTTTGCTCCTGACGCCGGTCCTGGCCGGGCGGGGTGGGGGGGTGCTGCGGCCGGGACCTAGCGCCTGGACCGCGGAGTCCACACGGGGGCCCCGAGTCCGAGGCTCCAGCCTCCCCCACGCCCGCCGGCGGCCCAGGCTGGGGGCCTGTGAGGACGCTGCGGCCCGGTCCTTCCCCACGACCTCGGCGACCTGCGCCCTGAGCCCTGTGCCCAGCTCACTCGCCACCTCCCTGGCGCGGGGCCTCGTCTGGGGAGCGGTCGCCCGCGCTGCACCATCGGGCCGTCCGGCCCGCAGCCTGGAGCTCCCGACCGCGCCTTCGCGGTGCTGGGGCTGGGAAGGAAGAGGAGGAGGAGGAAAGCGAGGAGAAGGCGGGCTGCGAACCGAGGGAGGCTTAGGGGAGGAGGGCGCATTGTCTGGTCCCTCGGCCTAATTGATATGCTAATCTCTTCTCTGATGCATACAAAAAACACCTTTGCACTTTTAAGAGACTTTTGTGCCCTGTCTACAGAAGTTTATTATCCACTAATTAGCAACAACTTCTGGCAATGAGTTGGGTTACATTTTCATAAACTAGAATTCCTGGAGACGAGGTCCATGGAGCAGAAGTCCGCAACTTCCGAACCAGGGGCCGGAGAGCACACGCTCCCCCAGGCACCTTCGGGGCCAAAGCTGGAGGCTGAGATCTGGAGCTAACCTTTTAGGAGAGTCCGTGTTCCACTCGACTCGGGGTCCTCATTCACGGAGCTGCGCGCCAACGACGGCCGCAGAGGCTTTGGCCTCTTTGGTTGCGTAAGGGTGGGGGTAAGTCTGGCAAAGATGCTTCTGATAACTTGCATATTCCATTACGACCCCAACGAGGAAGGAGCCGCGGACGACTGAGTCACACCTTCATAGAAAACGTGCCCTGAAATGCCAGGGCCCCTTGAGCAAGTGTGTGTGTGTGTGTGTGTGTGTGTGTGTGTGTGTGTGTGTGTGTGTATGTGTAGGAGGAAGCTGGGTACGTGCCCACCCAGGGTGGTCTGCAGTCGTAGCCCCTTAGAGCAGACTCCGATGTTAACCCGAACAGAGAGCTGAGTCTTCCTGGAGACAGGGCCAAGTTTGCACCGCGTGACCTTGCCTCCCTCAGGCTTGGCAAGTCATTGACGATCTTAAACAGTCCCACTCCCCAGGTCAATAAACTGGAAACCGATAGAAGGAGCATATTGGTGAAAAATACGGGGGGAGGTACATTCTTCCCAGTATAAAAAACAACAACCAAAAAAAAGTTGTCCCTCTACGATCATAAAATCTCGGAGCACTGAGGCCTTCAACTGGGGCTCAACCACGGAGACAGTGTTTGTCTTAAGCAATTCGAGCCTCCAAAATGCACTTTAAAATTGTAGCACACATGCTTGCATACATCCAAGTGTACTATATTTTTAAAAATTTTTCATTTTTGGTTTTCTGCTTTTTGAAAATGACCCCGCTGAAAGTAATTTAGGATATTTCCAGCAGGTAGGTATTATGTGGGTACTGGCAGCCTGTTCGTCCTCCTGCTGTAGCACTAAGACCCAGTGTGGCTTGATATATGTTGAGGGTGAAACGTGGCCTTAATAAATCCCCTGGATGATTTAGTGTATGCAAGGGAAAACTCAGAGCCAGGAAGTGGCGATGTATGTTGTTTCCGCTCCCTTTCGGTGGAACTAAATCCGTCGTTATCGGCGATTTTAACGTCTTTGGTATCCTGCGTGCAATGTTTTTGAAAAAGCCCCGTTAGAACTAGAAAATGGGGTAGGTGGGAGCCGATGGTCCACTTTACGGAATACGGCTGCAGAAGACACAAAGATAACGAAGAGATTAGTGATACTGGATCCCAGGCCGCCCTAGACAAGAGCCTCCAGAACAAGAAAATGCTCGGAGAGGTCTCTGGAGCAGCAGCCCTGGGTGGAGTGAGGGAGGAGACGGGTGGCAAGTTTGGAGAAAGGAAGGTTTCCCCGTGGTCACCCTTGGCCCCTTTCATTGAGGAGGAACAATGGCCAGGCCTGGGGTTCTTTCAGGAAGAGAAACTGTGGGAAGGCAGAGTTGCTCTTTGTGCCCCGGCCCACTGAGAGGAGGGGGAGCCATATATATGCCCCTACCACCACCCCCACCGGGCCGCGTCTGTGAGATTGGGAACCCTCGAAGACTCGCTGAGAGCTAGAAAGGCGCCAGCCCAGTAGTCCCCAAAGGCCCACTCAAGCCGCCGGAAGAAACCCAGGCAAAATCGAGCGACCTTAGAATTCTCCAGGGGCACCGGGGGAGCAGGAAAACACTCCCGGGGCCTGTCAGTATCATTACCCCTCCCATCCCAACCTCTGATAGCTGTTGGTTCTGCTTACGCGTGTATTTCAGATTAAGGATGTATTTATTTATTTTTTTATTTAATCCTTCAGATCTTCCCATACCAGGAAAAAAAAAAAAAAAAGACTTAATTCCCTTCTCAGGGAAAGGGTTGATAAAAAGGCTCCATTTTAAAGCAATGAGGGATCTTACGACTGTGACCTTGACGTGAGGAGGGGGGGAGGGGCGGGTAGATCTGGGCCCAAATCCTACACCTCTTCATAGCTGGGATGTTCTAGGTCCTGGCTAAGAGCGTCGACAAGAAGAGGGATTTATTTTTCCAAGGTTATCATTAGCAGTTCATTTGCTAAAGTTAGGAACTCGGTATTTTTATATTACGTGAAATTCATGATTTAATTATACTCCAAAAACAAATTAAGGACAGGCCTTCTTCACAAATTGGAGGCAGCTAAATGCTCTTTTGTGCCTGCCGCCCTCGGGTTGTTAAAGAGGCTGCTGAAGCATGAGAAGTAAGTGACTGATGTAACTCATTGGGATGCAGGAAGCGACCTGCCCTCTGTTAGAGAGAGAGAGAGAGAGAGCGCGCTAGAGAAGAGGAGAGAGAGAGAGAGAGGACGCAGAGGGAGGGAGGGAGACCAAACCCCTGCTTTACTGCCTTGAAAGCTTCTGAATTTCAAGCAGAAAGTGGAAGGAAGCCGGTAAGGCGGTGAGCTTCTCTCCTCGGGCTGAGCGTATGGAGCGCAGACAATGAAAATCTCCACCCCTCCCCCACCCCTGCTAGACTGCAAGATTTTTGTTTTCGTTCCTTCTCAGCAGTGCAAGATGATGTCCAATCAAATATATAGAGAAGTGTAGTTTTTTGTTTTGTTTTGTTTTGTTTTAATCCGGAAACACAAGCCACCTCACTGGAGAGGCGGATCACCCACGCGCGCCGCCGTAAGTACCGCTTCCCCGTGCCCGGCGGCCAAGGGGCCGGGAACCTCGGCTTTGTGAGACGCTCGCAGCTGCGCCTCGATGCTCCAGTTCCCAGGAGCTTCCTCGAAGCTCGCCCTTCTCGCACCTGAGCCCTCGCGTCCGGCCCGGCGTGGACATGCTGGACTGGGCAGTACTCGTCCAGGATGCGGCGGCGTGGGACGCTGGGCGCCCCAGGCTCGCCTTCCCGCTCACCGAGCATCTCCAAGAGCCGTCGGCGCCTCCGCCGCCCGGCGCGGGACGGAAACCAGGTCACCGCGCCCCTGAGCCCCAGCGGGCAGACGTGCGGGGAGCCCCGATGGGATTAGGGGAATCTCGGGGTGGGGAGGGTGCCGAGTGGCCCTGACCTAGAACGGAGCCCTCAGGCCGGGCCTGTCCTTCACTTCTCCGGACCTGGCCTGGCCGGAGCTCACCGGGCCCGCGGGAGTCTTTTATCTGCATCCCAAATAAAGAATCTTCTTGGACTCCGAGCCTCGGGGGATAGGAGAGAGGAAGCACCTATCTGAGAAACCCAGAGCTAAAAACTGGGGCTCCAGGAAGGTGTATTCTTGGCCTCTTGAAAATGTGCAAGAATTCCGCGGGCCCATGCTTTGCTTTCTTTGTGTGGCGGGCAGCGCCGAGCGCTTTGTGCTTCCCAAGGAGAAAATGGCGAGTCCTATTGTGTTTAGGCCATTTTCTTCCGGTACAAGGATTTCCCAAGTTCTAAATATGTTTTTTTTTTTTTTTTTTTTTTTTGGAAAATAGCTTTCTCATACCAGAAACAGTGTGAATCTCGAAGGCTTAGTTCGGTGCACTGGGGCGGGCGCCGGCCTCTGCTCGGGACTCAGTATGCTTTCTTGCTGTGAAGGCACTTTCATTCCAGTAAAAATCTGGGCAGCGTGGTGCCCTCCAAAGATCCACAGAGGCTTCCGGGGTTTTGGGAAAATGCAAGTCTGTCTGTCTATCTGTCTGTCTGTCTCTTTGTCTGTGTTTATGTCCACATATGTAAGTAGCATCCTTGTCCCCATCATATGAAGGAGGAAATAGAACGCAAAAATTAAAATTTGGAACCAAAAAGAGAAACTCTCCTCCTTTTTCCTTCCACTCCCTGGATGGAGCCCAGGAGTGGTTAAATGGTACTCTCTTGGCTCACCCTTTTGTTTCCTAAACATACATGAAACATTATTTTAGACTAAGGAATTATTATTAAATTAATTAAATAGTCTTAGCCACTGGAGTATATGCTTCAATTGCTCTGCTCAGAAAGTATAAGGTGTTATGGAGTGATTCAGCGGAAAGGTCTCAGTATGTATGTGTGTGTGTGTGTGTGTGTGCGCGCGCGTGTGTGTGTTTGCTATATCTATATTGTCTAGGCTTGACTGCAGCTGGATGTATAATGGAAAGAGGGAGATGCTTGAGAAGGTTCTTGTTTGGGTCTTTTTTTTTCTTAATATATCATCTAAAAATCACCTATACTTGCAAAAGTGAACAAGGTTGCCTGTACAAGAAAGTGTCTTATTTTCTCACTGAAGAAGGAGGGAAGGAAAACAGAAGAAGAGACAGAGAGAGGAGAGAGAGAGAGAGAGAAAGGAGAAAGAGACAGAGAGAGGAGGGAGAGAGAGACAGAGAGAGAGAATTTCAGGTTGACAAATATTATTTTCTACCTACTACAGTTCTTTGGACCCTTCCATGGTTGATTATTTTGTCAGTTTAAAAATAATGAAATACAAACTTTTTCTTTTTGCTTCCTGTATTGTTTGGTTGCATATACAGGAAAAAATATGATAGCTTGGTTGAGGAAGAGAACTTAAGGCCTTTACAGACTTTTTCTTCCTTTGATATCTTGTTAGGGGATTGTATTTGTGGAGAAGCATTGTGACTTTCATTTTTCAAAATGCACCACTAGTGTCTCCCTTCATGTAGCTCAAAACCATGGACAGCGAACTCATATTAAATTGGTGAATAAAAAGGATCGCAGTAAAATTTCGTGAGAGCACAATGTAAGTGTATATTCAAAACATATTAAGAGAAAAGACAAATTTATAATTTTAAAAAGAATTAAATCCCTTTAAAATACAGCACTTCAAACTTATCCTATCAAGTTTCAAAGAAATAATTTGTATGTTTAGGATTTACCTTGTCTCAAGTAGTACAGGCTGTTCATCCAATTAAAATGAGATGAAGCCTACCTTTTGTTATTGGTAAATAACACATTTAAATGTATACATTTTAGATAGGGACTATCGCACGTATAAGGCTTTGAAACCAAGAGGAGATAGAGAAATTTTACTATTTTAGGCTGACATTAGCTGAATGACACTAAAGCAAATTAAATTGATTTTTATCAGTGACTGAATTTTTTAATGCATAGAACTGGAAAAATTAAATGCCAGTTTGATAGACAAGGATAATATGAATGGAGATGTAATCCACCTACTCCTTTTACTTCTGGTTGGACATTGTGGTCTATAACTGACATGCAATGTTGTAGACAAATGTTCATTTTATTTACAAGAAAGTTACAGGTTTTTCATACATATTGATTTGATTTGGGACATAGGGTTTCTTTAGCGTGGTTCTGTATTAAGCATCAATTTATTTTGCTTTGAACATTGCTTGAACTGTCTATTTTTCAGAAGAAGCATTTATTTAAAAACATTTCTTTATGGGTTATATAATGCATTCAAAATTGCTCATTTAAATTTCCAATTTCATGTTCCCTTACTTATTTCATAACCTTACTTCAGTGTGACCTTTAAAGGCCTAGAAAATCATATACAGTAAAAATAATATGCATGCTAGAGAAATTAAAATTGTTTATAGTTAAGATTGAATAACATCAACTTAAAATGATGTTGGCATTTAGAAAGAAATTCTTGATATTTGTCCACCATACTTGGCTATAAGATGCAGTACAGTTCTTTGAATTGCAGGTTTCTAAATTTAGATACCAGGATATGTTTTGGACTCATGCTTTTTTGTTTATAAGTCATCATCTACAAAGTACTTGCAAAGAATGGTCGGTGACATTTTGTGGCATCCAGGTCAGGACCATGGTGAGGTCCTGTGGTTCACAGAAAGGTGGTCCAGGGCTCTGGCAGGAGCACAGTCTGGAGGAGAGATATTGTTTAGGATAGCATATTTTTCGGGATGGTGTTCAGTGAGAAGATTAAGCATAAATCTAGACCTTGGCCTGGGTGGCGGCGAGGCCGATAAGAAGATGCTTGCGCATGCAATTAAAAGAGAGCTCTTACCTGGCTCTGCTCTCCTCCAGCCTAATGTGCTTATTTGGCTCTTAACCAGCCCAGAGAGTGAGTAGGAGCCCGGGAGGTAGCAGGGGTGTCTAGATGAGGTGCTGCAGAGTGGTGGGCTCTCTGCATTGTAGGGGCACATTGAGAGTGCTGACTTTGGCTTGCTTTGAAGGAGCCTGGGCGATGACAGAGGACTGTGAGCAAGGGCGCGAGAGGATGTGGGAAAGGCGTCTTGGGGGTTGTCTTCAGGCCGCTGTTCTGGCATAAAAGCAACCTGAGCAAAGGCTGGGCATTTGCCCTTCGCTGTACCCAAGCACAGCTCGTGGGGGCTGCGAGCCTTCTGCGGCTCTTTGGTTTCAAGGACACAGCGAGCTGCTCAGGACTTTGGGAGCCAACATCTGTCTGACTGGTGACGTCAGCAGCCCGTGTAATCCTCTTGTGCTGAAGGCAGATGCCTTATTTGTTTGGCTGGAGCGAGCCATTAATCCCTAATTCTGGATCAGCGAGCGAGGGGGAAAGACCGGACCGCTTCGACCCACCCCCTCCCCACCCCCACCTCCCATCCTAAAGCACCTTATACCACCGAAGCCTCTCAGCCTACTCTTTCCGCCACGGACGAGCTGAGCAGGACTGAAAACGCTTTGGTCCTCCGCAGGTTTGAGCAGGGCTAGTAGGTCTTTATCCTTCGGATTTCTCGGGCTCTCTGTATATGCAATTCCTTCTCTCATCGATTATTTCGATTTTCTTGCTGGGACTCGCCGATCTTGCTGCTTTCAGGTTCCTGAGCCAAGAAGGGGTGGAGATTGGAGAATGTGGGTGCGACGTGGTCTTGGGGAGGGCGCGCGACCGGGAAAAGGGGGCGCGGGATGCGCGCGTGGCTGAGACCGCTCGGAGGACGTCCGCGCGTTTTCCCTGCTGCAGCTCCGGAAATCGCTGCTCTGGCTGCGGCGGTGACCGTGGCGCTGCCCCCTCCTCTCCACTCCTTCAGCCTGGACCTGAGCTCACAGCTACCGCACTGTCCCCCTGGCTAAGGGTCGGAACTCCGCGGCCGCCAGGGTCTATCTCAGCTGTAGCAGACGTGTAGGGACTGAGGTCAGGACCGGCTGGCGAGGACCCTGTCCTCGCATCACCTCGCTTCCCCTGTTCGAATCCCTCCCTCCTCGCGTCCCTTCCCTACAGACCCCCTCCCCTCCCGCCTCACTAACTGTATGGTTCGATTCTGTTTTTCAGGGGCACCTTCCGGGGTCTCCGCGCACCACCGCTCTGGGCGCTCTCCGTTCCTCAGACTCACCGGAGCGGGCCTTTCCCTCCGCCCGCAGCCCGCGGGGACGCCATGGAAAGAGCCGCCGCCTGGCCGCCTCCGCCGCAGCGCACAGGGCTCTGCCTGTAGAGAGGTCAACTCCCCTCGCCCTTCTTCCTTTTTCCTGCCCCCCCTCACTCCGCAGGCCCAGCGCTTTCGGCCTCCGAGCCCCGTCGCAGGACGAGGACAGCGCGCCTGCCGCGCTCCTCGTAGCCGAAATCCCCGATCTGGCCCGCACTGGGCTCTGGGGACGCCTTAGGATCAGGCTTCTCTCTCTGCAGCAAAATGGTACCCAGACCAGATGGGCAGCCCAGCTCTCCCGGGACCAGGCAGGTGCGGTTGAGTTAATTTCTCCGCATTACAAAGAAAGATGACCCCAAGTGCCCTTGAATTCTCATCTTTTCCCCAAATTTCCTTATCAAAACTGTGGTCACATTATCAGAAGACCCAAGGCGAAGCATACCCGTGTGTTACTCTTATACACACATATGGTAGGGGTTTTTTTTCCTCAGAAGCAGGAAATGATAAAGGTTTCTGCCACAGATCGTACGATGGCGGGGTCCTTAAAAAATCTGCCATTTCTTACAAGTGTCTTAGGAGGGCTCCAGGATGAAGCGACTCGAAGAATGGCCTTCAGTAAAAGAACACGATTATAAAACTGTATCTCTACTGGAGGGGCTATAAACTTCGCGCCATCACTTGAAAACTAGAGTTACAGGAGAATGTATGTGTTAAGGTGCGCTGTAAGTGGCATGCAGATATATGCACATAGGAGGCCTCTACACTTCAACCCCCGCAGACTAATTAACAGCGGCCCTGGCTGATATGGCTGGAGGCGAGCGAACTAAGACGGCGGGCGAGAATTCCAAACCTGGAAGTAGGGACCCAGAGCTCGGGGAGGAGAAGGGCGAGAGAAGAAGTGTGGTAGGTGGGGCTGGTCAGTTACTGTCCGGACCACGAACAGAGACTCTGCCCTCCGTGTTCACAGCGGACCTTGATTTAATGTCATACAATTAAGGCACGCGGTGAATGCCAAGAGCGGAGCCTAAGGCGACACCTAAAGAACGCTAGCGCATTTCAGAGGCAGAAGGGGAAAGACCATCGCAGGGGAGTCTGGGGAGCCAGAGCACGAAGCCACCCCCTTGCCACAGAGAGACTGACACACTGATTTCAGAGCTAAGCTGATGTTTCGACGTGAACGGGCTACACTTTTTAGTAAAAGCCTGGCAAATGCACAGGCAAACTCCCAAGGTGGGGTTTCGGGGTTGCATTGACAGCTGTCAGGAGAGCAGTAGTTTTCATTTGTGCTAATATTCTACAGAAGTGAAGCCTGTAGAAAGAACTGATTTTTTTCAAAATGGAAGTCTACAATCTGGGTAAAATTGACGAAACAGAATAGAAGAGAGGGGAGGATAGTGTAAATTATGGCTCTGCAACTGCATCAAGCAAGAAAGCTACACTTGTTTAACTCTAGAGTGAAACTGTAAACAACAACGCACTCTGGCCTTGACTTCTTTCTCTTTGTAGTCTGGAGTCAGCCAGCACTGCTGAGAAGAGTAGAACAGGGTGAAAGGGCAAGTTCAGGAACTTTACAAGGATGCGGTAAATTATTTGTAAACCAGAGAGGTAGACTGTGTTCAGGTAGTAATTCTACACTGCAGCCCTGGAGCCAAAGGACACCCTAGGCTGAAAAAGCGAGTCTTGATGGATGTCTTTGTTCTGCCTTGGCCTGCGGGGCTGGGAACAAAGGAGCGGGCTTACAGGATGAGCAGAGCTGCCGCGCCCTCCGCGCCTGGCGCTGTCCGTGGTGCTGACCCCTCCGGCTACATAGAAAGCGGCAGATCTCACCTCCACCCTCAAAATAAGAGGACGTTAGATAATTTACTAAATAAAAATTTAAAAGAGAGAAAGGTCACAAAGAACGAAACAATATCTTACAGAAATAGTATTCATTAACTATTGCCACACTTGACTGGTACTTTTCCATCTCCCGTAGCTTCTCGCCTTCAGACAGTGTATGTATATTGAAGGGCAATTTCACCTGATTAAGGCTGAAACCCAAATACGTATAAACAATGGGCCAGACGTGCAAGAAAGAGAAGGAAAATAAATTTTTTTTACTTTCCTTCATAAATCATTTCCCTTAAATCACAGAAACAAAGTCCTCAACTGCGGATCTTAGTGCTTAATGCAGTTATCAAAGAGACTGAAAACAGACTCCAGTGTGGACTTCAAGATTTGCAGAAAGGCAGGGAATTGTTAGTGATGAGGTAAGACCCAGCAGAAGCCAGTGCAGCCAGAACTGCGGAACAGGCTAGCAGCAGGATGCCTTCTTATGTGGCCCAGGAGTCCAGGCTCCCCAAGATCTCTCCTCAGCATAGTCTGGCCAGCGGGAGGCACTGCAGCATCGGCGGCCTAAAACCCGCACTGCGGAAAATCAGCCACAGCAGCATCCTCCGCTTCATTCCTGCCGACCGGAAATAGAATGTCTTAGTCAATCCCATGCAGTAAAATTTCCTTTAGTACTTCAGTAGCACAGGCTTGGACTTGTAGGTATGGATATTTTCAACAGATCTTTAAAAATTTTAGCGTATTTAGTCATCCTAGCATAGATGTTGAGACTATCAAACGATAGAATTTGAATGTCGTAATTATTGAATTAAATTGAATTAAAATTGAAAGGGAAAGAAAGAAATGGGAAATAAATAACCAGAGCACTGTGTGGGGTCACAAAGGATAACACTACATCTTTTGCGTGTTATGTTATAAAGTCACCACCTACACCTTGTTAAAATTAATAACAGATAAAACAAACCAGATCGAGCAGCAGAGGCAGCAGCACTGATTATTTTTTTAATCCAGATGTAGAAATGGGTCAGACTTTGACAATAGCCTGAGAAAGATATTTTCATTACATTTGTTGTTTTACCCCTGAATGATAAAAATGCATCAGATGATTCAGGAAATGAAAGCAGCCAAGCATAATATCCTCAGCGGTCTCTGCCCTCACCCTTATGGCAGGCTTTATTTTGCTCTCATTTTAGAGATCGATGAGATAGATCTTTAGCATCTAATAATCATTTAGGTTTGTATTTGGTTTTATGTAACAAAAAGAGGTAGATAAAGCAGGATGGGGAAAAGGAGGTACCAAGAAAGAAAAGAGAAAAATGGAGATTATTATTCTTCGGCCAATTTAAATTAGCCACTGAAAATTGAAATAGATTTAAAGAGCAGTTTATCGCAAAAGATTCCCACTTCCTTCTAGTGTACATTCAATTCCTCGGAGGTCCTGCAACCACTCCCCGTGCGAATTTCACAAGGGTCTAAGGCAACAAAATGTTTCTGTTTACATCGTTACAACTCATATTGCATATCAAGAACACACCTAACTCTGCGCGCTAATCTTGCCTGTTTTAGACATTCCTAAACTCATGATTTAAAAGGGTTCATAGCTTTAAATACTATTTTATAAGGGAAAATGAAATACATGATATGAGCATTACTGTGTAAATAAGAGAACGACCAACAAATTAGTAATTTTGTTGCCAAGATTAAATCCAGAGTGGTTATTGATCCATAATGCCTCAAGATTTTAAGACGATTTATTTTCAGTTGCTTTAGAAAATAAGCATCCAGTTTAATGTCAATTCCAAATTTTCCCTGCTATGAAATTCTAGGCTCAGCAGTTTTTCAATAAAACAACGCAGGCTTTGCAAATGGTGAACTTGTGCACAGTGTGCTGTAGGAGTCCTTTGACAATCACAACTTTCATCTAGTGGACTGAAATTAAAGCTTCTCGGAATAATTGAGGAACAGCTTGACCCGTTGAGATACTCAACGCCAACCCTCCCGGGAAATAAGTGTATTTCCTTCCTGGGAATATGATCTAGCACAGTGGATAGGAAGGTAACCGATGTCAACAATAAATACCAGAGCGCCCTCTGCTGTCCCTAGAAGGCAGGACACCAGTTACGAAATCCCGATGGTACGAGTCTCCAGGAGTAGAGAAGGCCGTAAACTCTTAACATTTAATCTGCGAAATGTAAAGGCTTTAATTGTAGTGTGCTTTTAAAAAGGACCCCTTGATTTTTAAGAACTTTATGGGTGATGGCATTTGACTCTGTAGCACAGTGAACAGTCGCTGTTTTGAAATTTATTGTGTCCTTTCTGTACTAGTATTTTATATTTTTACTTTCTCAAATTTTGGGGGGGACATAAATTCCAAATCAGAGTGAAAGACTGCTGTGCTATGAGTTGAGAAAAAGTTTCCTTGCTTGTCTATACCTAAGATCTACTCATGGAAAAAGTTAATGTAAAGAATTGTTTTGCTGTTTTGATAATTAACTGAAAATCTTCCTAGACTTTAAACTGGGGAATAAAAAAGTTAATTGTGTTTAATGAAGAAGATGATAAATCTGCACAACCTTATCTATATGAATATTGTCCCGGAAACCTTCCTCCTTTACGTCTGTACTGAGCTTGAAAAGACTCATCAGCGGAGAACCCACTGTGAGTAGAAATGATCAGATATGTAGATGTGGCAGCAGTATTGGCAAACCCATGAGAAGTGCTATTTGCACTAAAATGAGTTTTTCAGTATTGAAAAAGTTATTCTCAAATGAAAAGACTTATTTAAAAGGTTAAAACCCTTTCTTGATTCAACATTGTAAATTTCAAAATTACAGCTTATTTCAAAATACACATCTCTTTGCTTGAAGATTATTATTGACTGTATCAGTGCTAATGTGTAAAATGCTTTTATTAATTACGTTAAATAAATTTTCTAAAATAAAGTTCTGTTTATTTTTTTCATCAGATCGAATTAGCTGCCTAATATCACTTATTTCCACCCTAAGCTTCTAAAGGAATTTCTG
Source organism: Petromus typicus (assembly GCA_004026965.1). Lineage (NCBI taxonomy): Eukaryota > Metazoa > Chordata > Mammalia > Rodentia > Petromuridae > Petromus > Petromus typicus. The sequence goes on along the minus strand of PVIR01002355.1, from coordinate 72,907 downwards.
CAAGAATATTAAAATAGGACGTTGCTGGTAATATTGAGTTAAAATTAACAATTATTTGATTTTACAATTTTTTGGAATAGAACAAAAATCTTGATTAAATGTTAAAGAAACTTAAATAACTGACCAAATATGTCAAATTCTGTGCAACGGTAGAAACATTTGTCTTCTGAAATCTATTCTTGTAAAGAACACACTACAAATTCATGGTATAATAAGGAAACAAAGAAAATTGCTAAAACTTTTATATTTTCATTCTAGGCAACCTTTCATAAAATATAATATTTTACTGTAGTTAGACTAATTTTATTTGTAAATAAATTTATATTTACCCAATAGACAGTAAACATGGTAATATAATTTTATTTTATCCTCTTACTAGTTCTGATTAGTTTGAAAATAACTCCTAAATAAATAAAATGTATAATAACATGTCAAGATCCTTTATTCTTTTAAAAAGCACTTGCTCTGTTCTAAAAGAAAGCATAAAAGAGAGACCAAGCAAGCAAGAGACAAAGAGGGAAAGAAATTAAAAAGAAGCAAGAGCTTCTCGGATGTCCATTAACAATGCTGCCCAGCCTGAAGGCATACCCCAGGATTCACCAGTGATGTCGAGGACTTTCCTTTTACCCTTTCTTCATTTTATATTTATTCAAGGACAATGTGGGTGTACCTGAAGCATTCCCCCTGATTTTCCCTGGCTGTTTAGAACACATGAAAACATTTACCTCTATAAGCATAATATTGATTGAAACAGTCAATTGATGGGATTCACAAATTTAACACAAGCAACTAATTATTAAGGCTTTTGCTTACGAATTAGCCACAATAATCGTGTCTTTCTGAGATGAAGTCAATGTAAAACTACTTGTGGAACACACACACTTGCACATACATCTCCTCTAACTGTAGACTTCAGATTAGAGGAATAGGCTTTAAAATATTCCGTATCTTTTTATCATAGGTTCAAACTCAACTGTCACTTCCTTTTTTCATCAATTGCTAATAAATAACCAGTACCATATAGAAATGTGGCTAAATAAGAATCAAAAATACAATGCTTAAAAGATAAATTAAATATGTCAAGAAATTGGAATTGATTATCTTTATTTTTTTGCTCTTGTGGTTTTTTGTTTGTTTGTTTGTTTTGTTTTTTTGTTTTTTGTTTTTGAGACAGTCTTGCTTTGTAGTTCCAACTGGTCCTGAACTCAGCCCTGAGCTCAGCAATCCTCTTGTCTCTGCTTCCTGATGTGCTGGATTACAGGCAAGAGCCACCATGCCCAGCATTGTGGTATGACAAATTGCTGGTGAGCTTGAGTTGTTGTATATGGTCACTGGGTATTGAACCCAGGACTTTGCACTTGCAAGGCAGGCTCCAGAACCACTGAGCTAAATCACCAACCCAGAATAAAGTTTGATGGTTTCACACTGCAAGGAAAATGTTTATATTGAAGAACAATAAGAAAAATTTAAAGCTTAACTGTTGTTAGCGGATGGCAGAGTAGAGTGAAATGAGAATGATGTCACTGAAATTCATTCGATAAAAACACTAAGAAAATACTTGACTTCCATATTGTTTTGATATTCTATCATAAGATGTATTGATGCAGGAGAATCTTTGAAATGACTAGATATTATTTAAGAGATTACATCTTCATTGGAATGTACTGCAAGTTTTGTCTTGCTGAGTTAAAGAGAGAAGATGTGGGAATCAAATCATCAAAGTACTGATTTAATCACTCAACTCAGCCTGAGGACTTGACAGATTATGATTTTTTCTAATTGCTGGCCACACTCTTATAATTATATAAATATATTTAAATGCAATTATACACAATATAAATAATAAAATTAATATACCATAGCACATGTTGGATAAAATATCTTCCTCTGTCAATTTAATTAAAGATATTCAGGTATATATTAAACAGAAATTTCATTTAGAAAATTGTTTTTTACTGATTTTAGTGTTCTAAGTAAGCACCAACATGAAGTTTTTAGACAGGATACTTAATTTGACTCAATCACAATGCTTCGTAGAAGTTCGCAGTACTGAAAGTTAGTGCAAAGTCCCATGCCAAAGGGGTAACTGAGAACATTGGATGAGGTCATTTCACAGCTTGTGAGATTTAGGTTGCTATGAAAGTGTTAGCTGTAGAAAGGCATTCTCGTCCCCAGAGCTCTGTGGTGTCAGTTTCCAGTTGAGAGGGACTTCTTTCTTCCCAGGACACTCTTGGTTTGACTTTATCCTCTGAGACACCAGTTGCACACTCAGCTACTAAGCTATGTAACTGTCTTTTAATTGCCTTGATACTCTCAGGTAAGTAGAAATTGGCTGCAAGAATTCCAAGAATAGATTATTCAATACCTGATTTTTACAAGCTGATATTTTTAAAGGGAATTTTAAATTTGCAAAGGCATTATTTTTACCTAAATTTTCTATTCAGAAAGTCCAAATACTTCTAAAAACCTGCCAAGCATCAGAATATTATGTTAATTTGGTAAAGAAAAGAAGGATATGCAATATATATGTAATATCTATCATTTAAAACAAGATTATGAGAAAAAATAACTTCAGCTGTGGCTTGGAACTGTCTCTTCTGAAGTTACTATATTATCAAGGTAATTCGCTTGATGAAATGGTAGGTACAAGAGAATTATTAATAATCATTAAAATGGCTGATGAAAACGGGAGACCATTGTTCATACTCCAGCTGCCATTAAAATAAATTTCTGCAATAATTAATATTTTCTAAACCCATAGATGCCCTTTCAGTGAATACATTAATTTTAGATTATCTTCCTCTCTCCTTTTCCCTCTCTCTCCTTCCACTTCATTGATAATGGTACCCAGTATGGTAAGTGTTGAGTCAGTAACACTAAACTTATTGATCAGTATTAGATGCAAAGAAAAAACTCACAGACAGAATATATTTGTGAGCTTGAACTGATTTTTATTTTAGTATTTTTTGCCACTCATAATACTGAAACTCCCTAAGATTTTTCAAACATAAAACCTAAACTTGGGAGTTCCCTTTCCTCACTGTGCTCATGCTTACTAAGTGCTCTGCCCCTTTCCCTATGTTGAATAGCTTGTGATAAATGCAACAGATCCTAATTCTATTTTGACAAAGATCAGCTTTCTACAGGGGTTAAAATTTTACCTCTTGAACTTACTTTTTATAAATTAAGTTTCTTTACCTTTAAGTGTTTCTATACCAACATTTGGAGGATTTTCTCTGTGCTAAGAAAATATTTGCATTTTGCTTTTCTAGGATACAAAAGACCAATATATTATATTTTCTCACTTTCCTAACACTTATATAACAGTTCATGGGTTTTTTTTTGTTATTCCCTTTTAAATCAATTGAACAAAATATTGATATGTTGATCTATAGTAATATAAATTGTGTCTACAGCAAACTGAGACTTTGTCTCTTTTGTGGTTTACTAGACTTTGTATCTGTTGATTATTTACTTACATTTTGCAAGACATTGTAACTTCCATGCAATGTGTGCCATATGAGAGCCCATTTGAACTCTGTAATTAGGTCCTTATCCTTCCTTTGTATATGTTTCTGGGCAGCTGTATCTTAGTTACTTTCACTCTTTGTCTTTTCTTGTTTTTTGCCTGCTTTTTTGCTTATGATTTTAATAATCTATTTCTTTAATTTTCAAAATTTCTTTCTGTTCATATCCTATTTTCTACAGCGCTTTTAAATAACTAAATTAGGCTAACCAAATGGCCAGTCAATTTTACTTAATTGATAGCAATATATACCAAATCTAGGCATTTTTTGTTGTTGTTGTTGTTTTGTTTTGGCACTAGGAATCAAACTTATGACCTTGTGCTTGTGAGGAAGGTACCAGAACCATTGAGCTAAATCTTGGCCATGAGTACCAAATCTAATATAGTTATTAATCTGGTCAAAATAACTACATTAACTTTTTTACAACTTATTATTTCACATATTTACAATTAATGTTCAATCAATTGATCACTCAAATATGTGACCCAAAATATTCCTATGGATGTAATTTTCAAACTGTTCATTATTCCACATAATTAGCTGAATACTTTAGATTCATGACTCCTGGAAAAGTAGCTATATCTCCTTACTTTATTACACAATTGTTGGACACCATCTTGACCACTATGAAGATGATTAGAGGTGTCAGATTTTCCAGGACAGTGACAAGTGCCATGTATACAAAAAGGCCAAACAAATATCTTTGCTTTAAATTCTGAGTTTCAAGTGCATCAAAACCTCTGAGGGTGAAGATTTCTGAAACTTCAGAACACAGTTGATATAAAAGTAAACACATAGTTCATGTGTTGAGTCAGAAAAACTGAACTTGTCGATCAGTCCTAGATGCAAAGAAGAAACTCACAGACAGAATATATAGGGGAGCTTGTGGCCAACAATGGAATCTGAGAATGTGTATTTTCAGTTCAACTCTTTAATTAGTTTAATAACCTGAATGACTTTCTTTACTTCGTTGCATTTTCATTCTATGTGAACCAGATTAGTGATTCTCCATAATAGGTAATATGCAAATGTTACCTGGAGAACTAGTTTGGAAATTTAGGTTTTTAGGTCCCATCCTTATCTGGGACATATTTAAATAAGCACAACAGCTGGTCCTGAAGCAATGGTCTATATCTTGAAAAGCTGTAGAATGATTCTCCAAATACATTTCCAGTTCTAAGCGCTTTGTTACAAATTAAAGAAAGTGGATCATTCTAAGACAGTGAGTTTTATCACTAAATGAGTTGACCCAAAAGAATTGATATTTTTGGCAAGTCTTAGTTTTGGTATGGATAGTGTGTAAGTTTGAATTCTCCAAGAACTAAAGGTCAAATTTGGATTAAATGTGCAGTCACTGTATTATGAACTCCTCAATGAGAGAAAATATGGGCAGGCTCAACAAGTTGTGAAAGTAGCCAGCAGCAAAGCATGTCCAGTCTCTAATGATAGAGAAGCAGAGAAGGTGGGGTGTGAGGGTCTCCAACTAGAGACTACTGGGTCTACCACATAGTCCAAGAAATGTTTAAGAATGTCCCCAGGGATTCCATGAGCCAATGCTGACAGGTAAAGGAGTCCTAGGTATTACAAGAATATGCTGATTATCTCTACTGTAGTTAGCCAGCTCTTGGGAAACGTGGCCTCTCAAAAAATGTGATTGTGGATTTTAGAGCACAGGAGCTTTGGCCGTTAGTTAATTATATTCTCTAAAAGTAAACATCTATGAGTTATATTTTCATGACCATTATAGAAAGGAAAACCATGGTCATTGTCAGAGTTAGTTACAGGGAAATTTAACAAAGATTTGTCAACCATTACATACAAAAATCCAGATCTCATATGAATAAGATCAACCATCAATAAAAGAGATAGATACTTCAAAAAGTGTAGAATCATTTCTTTGCTTCCAAAATGTAGTGAGGTAATTCTACAATAATAAATTACCCATAGGTCCCACTGGTTTAAAACAATACCATTAAATTTGGCATCTTGCTCATGCCATGTGCTGTTTAGGTTGGAGAGGAAGCTTGTACATCCTGATATTTCCCAAAAGCTGGATGAGTGATGCTTTACCATGTATAGATGTCAGCATTTCAAACACACAACCAACACAATAGATGAGAAAACAATGCTTTGACCAGAATTCTGAGCTAATGTTTTGCCCTGGAAACACATGCATGTCTGTGTGTGTTCACTAGAGTCAGTTATGTGACCTTGCATGATTTAAAATCATACATCTCACAGTTGACAGTCACAGATACTAGAGAATAGTGATGCTGAGCAACATCAGATTTCTTGTACATAGTAACAACTTGTGTTAAGAGCTGGCCAACGACATCACCTCTAAGAGTCCTAGAATTTAAGTAACTAATGTGAGTGAAATAGAACATACATCAAACATACTGTGCATTTTTTGAAGACAGTGAATTATGTCAGACAGGATTTAAACATAGACTCATGAAGTCTTTTTTTAAAAATCTTTATTGGTACATTACATATATGCATCATGATTGCACTCCATAGTGGGGATTTGTACCAGTATAAGACACAACTTAATTCTCATTTTTTCCCATAGCCCTACCCACCCTACTGCCCCCCTATATACATAAAATTCGTTTCCTTACTTTTTTGTTATAATCTCATTATTTTTCCCCCTTCACCCTATTTTACTTTGAGCATTTTCTATTTCACAGCATATAACATACAATTCTAGGACTCATTTACATCTTTATTTTCTCAAACCAGAGAAAAGATGTGATATGTACCTATCTGTGACCTATTTATTTCACTTATGAGAATATCCTCAAGGTATGTCCATTTAAGTATAAATGATTCAAACTTATCATTTTTTATGGCAGAGTAATACTCATGAAGTCTTTTTAAGAACAGGTTCTTGCTTTGAATAGCTATATGGTTTTAAAATTCAGTTCACCTTTCTGCACCCCTGTTTTCCTATTTAAAACATGAAAGGGTAGAATTAGCTAACAAAATTATATTTTATAATCCAATGGATTCTAAAGCAGTGACACTAATAGCAATGGAAATACAATAATATCACCTAAAATATGTTCAGAGGAAAGCCTTGCATCTTTTTATCATGTGCAACAACTTAGTAACATGCTGTAAGACTAGATTCTAGTGGTCAATTGTTTCCATGTTATTCAAGGGTTTTGTGAATAAAGGTGTCAGGAGGACATGATTTTGAATGAGACATATTCTGCTCAGCTCTTCACAAGTTTCCAGCAGGATCAACCCCAATATGACAAAGACACAAACGTTCCTTGGAATTCTCTACCCATCCTCACCCCCAACTCCAGTTCCCTGGAATCACTCTCCAAGTTAGCAGAGGGCAATTATTTTTTGCCTTAGTCAGTGCTATCTTAAGGGCACCAAGGCTGAAAAAAATGGATCTAGATGCTTACAATTCTCTAGGACAATCCAGTGCTCTTCAAGTGTTAATTTCATAAATACCAGTATGCACCAATGAGGAAAGGAATAAAACACTCCTAAAAATATAGATATCTATATATTCAATAAATATACCCAGAAATATACAATATGCTAAATAGACAGCATAATATAAAATATATGTATAGACACACAGAACAGACAACACACACTGAAATATTGTGGGAACATAGATAACAGCCTACTTGGTGAAGCTTTTTCAACAAGCCAACTCATAGTCAAATGCAAAAGCTGAGATTTTCTTCTTTCCTGTCCTCTCTGATCATCCACCCAGGGATATAACTTACACTGGGAGGCCAGCACTTCATAGAGCATGACAGTGAGAGCCTTTGAGCTGTAGTGAGTAGTAAGAAAAGCTGAAGTGTGTTCAGATGGAGCACAGAGAGATACTTCACACTCAGAAGACTGAGCAAGTGTAGGAAATCTGACACGGACTCCAAATGCATTAAACTCCACCAGATGGATGTACATGAAATTCATAAACAAATTTTGATGTAGGGAGACATTCTTTAACAATGGATTTATTTAAGGCAATGTGAATGCTTTCCTAATAAAGCAGACTATAAATCAGCAGATCTAATATTAATTGAGTCTTATTAGAATGCTGAATATACTTCTTTAGCACTGGATTTATAAATACTATAAAGCATTGTGCAAGTGTCATATATTTTGTGCATAATCCCATTATACAGTAAAATTTTACAATGTGTTTGTAGGTTCAGGAGGCTATGTTAGTCTTTGTCCAAGTGAGATAAAACAAAACAATTACTTATGAAAAGAATGATATCTTGTTTAAAATTTTCAGCAATTTCTCAAGAAGACATGTAATATAGGGATCAACGAGAAGCAAAATGAATTTGTAGCTTTTTAAGGATTATACCAGGTGAGTTCTTCATTATATCATCACATATACTAGCGACAAAACCAAGAAAATAAATCCAAAGAACATTACATTTTAATAATCTTTTCTTACATCATTTTCCTACTTGCATTGAGAGGTGATAATAGTGGAAAATTTGATTCAAATCTATCATGTCTTTTACTAAATAATATGTGGTAATTAATTCAATAAGAAACCAGGTTCCTTGGGCTGGGGATTTAGCTCAGTGTTTCCAGTGCCTACCTTGTAAGCCCAAGGTCCCAGGTTCAGTCCTTGGTAACCACATACAATAATGTCAGGCATGGTGACTCAAGCCCACCAGCAATCAGTATCACATACCACAGAGCCAGGCATGGTGGCTCACACCTGTAATCCCAGCACTCAAGAGGCAGAGTCAGGAGTGTTGCTGTGATGTGAATTTGAGGCAGAGTTCAGAACCAGCCTGAACTACAGAGTGAGACCCTGTCTCAAAACAAACAAACAAATAAACAAACAAAACCAACAGGTTCCATATAACTGATAAATGTTTATTATTATATATTTCTTATCTGGCAGCTTATAGTGTGTATGTGACTATTTAACTTTGTGCAGTCCCAGTGTGTGAACAACATAAGGATGAGCATTACCTTAGTTCTGAGACTGAAAGTTTTTCATGCTAACAAGTAAAATATGTGAAACAAATCAATTAATAGTGATATAATAAAATCATCAATAAGCTGTGTCTTCTAACAAATGCATTTTTAAAATTCTATAAAGTAGTAAAACCCAAGAACAGTTTTCAATCCTGCTGTTTTTGACAGTCTTTAGCCATTAGACAAAGGCTAAAAAGATGCCAGCAATTCTGTAATCACCAGAGCTCGCGTCAGCACCGATTCAGATAGAGTTCACTTGATTTCCTTCTAATCACTATAACAGTACACTGCAATTGCCTACCCCTTAATAGTGTTCAGCACATTTTACCACATGGAACTTATAGGCTTCGCAGTGGTGCTATGAAGGTTCATTTTCCCATTACTCAGAGTAGGAAATAGTGTTTCAGAAAAGTGGTAAGAAAGTGAGGGGCAGGAAAGTGGTAGAGCAAGATGGGAGCTCACTTATTTCAATGAACTTTTCTCTCCTTGTACCATGCTAAGCTGGAGCTTCTCATTGGAATTACATAAGTTTCTCATCAACCTCCACTTTCCAAGAGACAACCAGATAGAATGTTTGCAACTGTTCTTGCATATTGGCTGCTGTCCTTGTGAGACAAGATCTCACTCTAAGTTCTGATCAGGTGATGAATGCTGTATGAGATGTTGAAAGCAGCAGCCACAAAAACTTTTCTAAATATAATTGAGTCTCTTTGGAGTGTAATTAATTATATTTTAGAAGCTTCTCTGCATATTTTCCAAAGAAATATTAATGAGAAACATAAGAAGGCCTTTCACCTATTGGCACAGTTATTCTTTGGTACATTAAGAGTTATTTTTGAGACCCTAGGAAAATGAAGCACAGTGAAAGGGAGACTCAGATATATTTAGGAAGGAAGGGCTTGTACTCAAAAGAAATACTTCCATCATTCTCCCACAATAGTCATGTTCTTTGGTGTATGATTGAAGATCCAGTGATCAACTTTGGTTGCAAAAGATCATAGTTTAACACATGACTCTTCAGCTTTGCTTCAGAGTAGTACTTTTCTTCATCTCTAGCAAATAGAAATACTCCCTACATTAGAGTTACCACCGCAGTCACATCTGAGAGAGACAACGGGTGCTAAAGTGATGGAGGTTGGCTCACTTACATTAAACATAAATTATAACACATAGCTATCTCTTCAAGCAAATTGTCACTGCTTTTATCAAAGAATGCTCTACTGATCTGGGTTTTGAATTATGATTTTTTTCTTCTGTTCATTCAAAATGTATTTCTTTGTTCCTGCCTCCTATCTGTTGCCTATCATTTCATCAATACCTGATCAAATTCATTTCTTCAGTGTTGCTCTATCAGACTGTACATTTAACTGTATTTCAAGGCAGTAAAATGTAGGACTTATACAATAAATCCTACTTTTTAGTGATATTGTAAACGTGTGTTTCCACCAAAGTGAATGTAGGTAAACAAGAAACACTCACTGAATTTTTCCAAAGATGGTAAAAAAAGTTCTAAGTGTAGTTTATTTTCAGTCTTTATTTTGTTTGCAATTATATCTGTATTCAGCATAAATATCAGTTATTATTGATTTCTTATGTGAAAGCAAGTGGCGTAGGGTCGAAGAGTTTTATGCAATATTCCTGCCAATCACTGAGGAACAATATGATACCATAGATAGTAAGTTACCTTCTTCCTCATGTCCAAAACTGGTCTACTTTCCAAAGAAAGCTTCCTCAGCATTTGCTAAGCCAATCCTCCAATCACAGCTCAGCATCTCCCCAAGACACATGCAAACAGAACTTTCTCTCAGAACATGGAAAAAATATGAAGTATTTGGGTTAGCAAACCCAAGCTTTTTTCCTAACTCTATCATTTAGTAAGCTACTTACTTGATATCTCTGGCCCTCATAAGAAGCTGCTACTTGGTCTGAAATGAGATCATATGTGTAAGGAATCTAACACTGTGCCAGGCATACAGAATCCAAAGCTGATGATTTCTTATTCATTATCACTCTTCCCTTTTCCCCTCACATCTCCTTCCCCGGTTTTATTCTCCATATCTAAAAATTTAAATTATTTTTTCTTTTCTTTGACCTTATATCCTGCACAGGTAAGTGGAGAGTATGTATGTCAAGGGTGGAGACACAGCAGGAAGATTATAGAAAGCTTGAGAAGAGTTCTGTCACTGGTTACTTCACTCTGATGTGAACCTGAGCTTGGTTTGACAAAAGCACAAAGAATGCTTTGCAATAAAGCTTACTGCTGGCAACTGCTCCAAGGTTGAGACCCTCATGACTTCAACATGAAAAAGAAAGGCAGGTTCTGTATTTGTCACCTCTATCCCCCCAATAATGACATTCAAAGCCAAAGAAAGCCAGTGTAAACATACTAAGTTTTTAGGACAGATAAAAATCCTCTACAACTACAGTATATCTAAAAGGAAAAGAAGAAGATGCCATTCCCAGGGGCCAAATGAGATATAAAAGACTCAGAAAGTAGAGCAAGGATTAAAGCATCTATGCTTCACGGTGGATAAATGTCTGACATCTGAAAGAAGAAAGAAAATTAGAAGTTTAATGTGGCTTGAGACCTGACTCAAGCTCATAGCTGAAATCAAAATCTTAAAACAGATACAGAAAAGCCACAGAGCCTGAATATTACTGAAAACTATGATTGTGAATCTGATAAATTGTATCTTGATTTCTCAAATGACTTAAGAAACACACATTTAAGTCATCACATGAAGAGAAATTTCACTCTGTTTCATGTCATATTTTAGTGAACTTAGAATAACTAGTGTTTACTGTTGTCAACTATCAGTAAATTCTTTATGCATGCACATAATTTATTTATCCATGACAGTACCTCTCAGAGGTATATACTCTGAAATTTTTCCTCTTCTATTGGAAAATGAGGTGTAATACATGCTTAACCTTTTTTAATTTTTTTCTTCTTTATCTTCTCTTTGAGTAAGGGCTAAAATCTTTTAATAAATCTGTCAATATTTTTTATTTCTATTATTTTTTTAAAAAATTATTTACTTTATTTTTTAATCTTTATTGGTACATTAAATATACACATCATGATTGCACTCCATAATGGAAATTTGTACCAGTATAAGACACAACTTAATTCTCATTTTTTCCCATAGCCCCACCCACCCTACCACTCCCCCATATACATAAAATTTGTTTCCTTACTTTTTTGTTACAATCTCAACATTTTCCCCCTTCACCCTATTTTACATTGAGCATTTTCTATGTCATAATATATAACATACAATGCTAAGACTCATTTACATCTTTATTTTCTCATACCAGAGAAAAGATGTGATATGTACCTATCTGTGACCTATTTATTTTACTTATGAGAATATCCTCAAGGTATGTCCATTTAAGTAGAAATGATTCAAACTTATCATTTTTTATGGCAGAATAATACTCCATTCTGTAAAAGAACCACAGCTTTTTTATCCAGTCTCTAGTTGATGGACATTTGGGTTGTTTTCAAGATGTAGCAATCACAAATTGGGCTGCTATAAACATGGGTGCACATATGTCACTGTGATATGAGTCTTTTAATTCTTGTGTGTATATACCTAGCAGGGCAAAATTATCTACTTTAAAAGCTTAGTGGCATTGTAATTATTTTTTTATGTTAGATGGGGAACACCACTAATACCTTATATGTATTTTGTTCTAAAAAATTGACTAAATGAATGCCTACTCAGACTATCACAACATTTCTACATATTTAATACCATTCAAAATAAAAAACACACTGTTCAAAGTTGTAAACTGCTGCCATTGTGTCAATAATCTCATTTTATCTAATCTTCTAGCCTCTCAAAGACAAGACAGGTAATCTAGCATATGTCTGCATTCTTCTACCCTTTCTATGACCATATATATGGTTTTCTAGAGTAGTTGGAAAAGTAGTAAATGGGTCCAAAATGCCCCCAAAACTGTGTCTAGTGGTCTGACTTCATCAAGAGGGTGCTGAGAAGGTAGTATTTTTCCCAAAGTAGATGTTAGGTACATGAGAAAATAGCTGCAAAGATGATTAATATAGTCTTAAAAGCTATTTGTTATCTCTAGGGATAAATCTTTAACTTTGTCAAGGAAATACTGGTAACTGATAGGAAAAACATGTGGTGATTAGTTACTCCAACATGATCAAATTTGAACATCCTAACACAGTACAGTCCACACTTTTGAGGATTCACACACTCATGACCAATGTTAGGTGTGTGTCCCACTCTCTTACATGTGCATGAAAAAACATGAATGAGAAAATTCATATGGCGTAATGCTCTAAAAAAACTTGAAAATAAATTAAATAACCATCTATAGGAAAATGAATACATTGTGGGATATTTATTCACACTGAAAATAAACTACTGCTACACATAATGACCTCATGAATCTCAAAAACAATGCTTTGTTGACAAGCAGGTTATAGAAAACTGCATACAGTATTCGTATGAATGTTAAAATATGTGAAACTATATTGTATGTGCAGATGCAATAAAAGTATGAATGAATATATTAATATGATATAAAGCAACTGCGGAGAATTACTCTCTCCAGGAAAAAGAGAAAAGGGGAGTTAACTGATGGACAGCAGAGACACCTAGGGTTGATTATGCAGTTTTTTTAAGGCATGTGGAAGGGACATCAATGTTCACCCTATTTTTGTATTCTTTTCATATCTTAAATAAATATTTCCACAAGGGAAAAACAACATGATCAATAGAGCTCCCAGGTAAGATTAGTAACTAAAAATACTAAGCTTTTGTTTTTATTTATTTATTTATTTTATTGAAATCTTTATTGGTACATTACATATACGCATCATGATTGCACTTCATAATGGGGATTTGTACCAGTATAAGACACAATATAATTCTCATTTTTTTCCCATAGCCCTACCCACCCTACTACCCCCTATATACATAAAATTTGTTTCCTTTCTTTTTTGTTATAATCTCATTATTTTCCCCCCTTCACCCTATTTTACTTTGAGTATTTTCTATTTCACAACATATAACATACAATTCTAGGACTCATTTGAATCTTTATTTTCTCATACCAGAGATAAGACGTGATATTTACCTATCTGTGACCTATTTATTAAAAATACTAAGCTTTCAAAATAAACACAGTGGGCATAGTTTACCACCAGGGAAGTGTTCCATAAAGAAGAGTGGAATATTGTAACAAATATGTCTCCCTTCACATTCAAATATATTCCACCAGAAGTCGAATGCTACAAGCTCATTTAGGTCCACAAAATGCCCTTGATCATATTGTGAGAAAATAGCTGTTGATGGCAAGCAATGACCACAATGGCCATTTCTTTAACTCTGGAATTTCAGACACAAAAGTAACTCAAAATTTGGGAAGAAATCACAGAAAGAAACCTAAAACTAGATTGTCTTGAGAAGCATAAAGTGCTTGAAAATTAATTGTAGCAAATTTTAGTTTGCTCACTCTGTAAGTATTGCTGAAAGATGATGAGCTATGTGGTTTTATTTTACTTTCTGTTTTGTTGTTTTATTTTTGTTTCCTTTTGGAAGTAAGTCTCAGGTCATAGGCTAATTAGAGAAGCATTTTTAAAACTTGAAGTTTTGGTTTCTCTAAGTTCAGCACCAAGTGAGGCACTCTGAGAGCAATCCAAGGCACATTCAATGTCGGTTTTCATTTGGATTGAACACTTGTCAACTTCCTGATGAGATGTAATTATAGAAATTCTAGGAAGGAAGGACATGAGAGGAGCTTTCGAATGATTTTACTACTTAATATCTTCTTAACAATGTCGTTTTAAACAAGAAGTCCATGAAGAACACCTACATTAGAACAAATTGCTCTCACATTACATTATCATTAGCTTTCCATCATCCAGACAAGAAAGCAGAAAGTGCATACTACTGAAAACTCCTTCACATAAAGAACTTGTTTCTTTGTGTAGCATGGTAAGCACTTTAAACAAAAAGAAATCTGCAAAATATTTATAGTCCTTAGTATTGGAATATTTTCAAAATACTCTGAAATTATTTTCTAAATTTAAAAAGTAGGAAACTTCAATGAATTCCAAAAGCAGACTAATGAATCCCTATGTTCTCATCATGAATCTCAATTTTCTCACAATTCCATAAACTACATTAGCTCTTTGATATTTGATTTAATCCTTTAATAATGTCTCATATATCTCTGCTACATCAGCATTTATTACATTTCTTAGAGGCTCTCCTGTGATTTAAAATCTCTTTCAGTTCATTCTGCCTAAGGCAGTGGTAATATTGACATATTTGAGGTAGTACTTTGTCTAACTAACCAATTAATATTTTCTACAAGAAAACATGATGGGTAGTTTCCAGTGGATGCTTTACCTTCTGAAATATAAGGTATCTGAATCAATTAAAACAAAATTACATTGTAGTTTGTTTATGATCACAAAATGCCGCATAGCCTCTGAAAAGAGGTAAAAGTCTTCTTAAATACTCATCATTTAAAATAAGTTATAAACTTCTAGCAACCTCGAAATGTTGCAGGTTAATGTATTTGAGGATCAGTGTCTAAAACATAATCAGTAGAGATCCTTCAAGCCTAGGCTAAAACAATATCTATAGAAGCACTTGAGATTCCTGAAAGAAGAAAATCAGAGTTGAACATTTTTGTCTCCATTTTCAAAGCATACAGTATTTGCCACAAAATATGTAGCTAATTGAAAATTCTATCATAGATACAAAAAGTGTATGTGTATAATTTTAAGAAGCATAACATATACTACTAGGTGTCTTTCATCTTCAGCCTAGATGGGTGACTTTATCTGTAACAAACAAGTAACATCAGTACCCCAGACCCCTGAAAATTCTTCCTCAGTATCATTCTCCGCTGTCCAATTCATAGGTCACATCCACCCCATCTTTTGTGTTAATCATTTCCCTCTTTCCTTCCTAATTCAGCCACTTAAACGTTCTAGGATGGTAAGTAGCAAGTTCAAAACTGATTGTCAGGCAAAAAGGTGTCTGGTCAATATCTGACAAAGGGTTTCAGAAAAAGAGAAGCTGTCCTTAGGATGAAAGTATGGCTTCAAGAAAATTTACAAGAAGCCCCTTGGAAGAAACCCATGGACAAGGTCACAGGTAGGTCCCAGGTCACACAAGACTCTTGACAGTGGGGAACTAGCAGAGCTGAAGTGTGTACCTGCTGCGGGTATCCATCAGGAATCTATCTGGTCAGTTCGTAAGTAGCTCTGGAATTTCTGTTTCTAAGCTTGCCAGAGTCCATCTCTCAGGAGAAATCTAAATCAAATTACTTGGCAGAGTGTGTGAATGTCCTAAAAGGAAGTCAAATAGAGAAGAACAGAAAATTCCAAAAGAGGTTCACAAAAGCCTGATGTGGACCAGGATCTTGGTCCAGGTCACTGGGCATTTTGTCTGCAGATTGTGCAGAGCAGACAATGGTGCTTCAGGATGGGCTGTTTGTATATCAGGACCTTGGGATTCCTCTTCTCTGTTGGCTTGGGAATTACTTTCCCACTACATCTTGTATTTGATATCTGCTTTCTTGTATCCTCTACACTCCTCTTGTTCACTTTTTCTGGTACTTCAAGTTGCATATCTTACACTATTTCTCTAGAAACTGTTGCTGAGAATTTTGAAACAAATCCCTCATTTTGAAAATCTCTGTACCATACTACATGCTGTCTGTAGAATGTAGGTTAGAAATAAGATACCCATGAAATTTTGAGTGGAATGTGACGTGTTCTATTGTTTCTATGCTTCATTGTTTTCTACATGCTTTATGGGTTACTAAGTAAAAATTATTTTTTATCTTATTTTCTGTATTGACTTTTTGCCTTTCCCAAAACTTGGAGAACCTTCTTTCCTTTCACCATTCTAAACGTTCACAACAGTGGTCTTTGATGTACATTAAGAGTCCATGGCCATACCACGCTGAACATGCCTGATCTTGTCTTATGTGGGTCAAGTTTACTCTGATTTTTCAAATTATATTGTATTGATGCTTGATAGACCTTTTCAAACTGTTCATTCCTCTCTCAAGCCTAAGATATTTTATATATTTTATACTCTTTCCTTCTTGATTTGCTACTATTTTGATAGAGAAAAATCTTTTTTTTATTTTTTTCTCTCCTATCATTTATCTCACTATTTCTTGCTCTATTTTCAGGAAAATTTCATCAATTTAATATTTCTAGTTCTGATTTTTTAATTTCAAAGTACTCTTATTTCTGAAGATTTCCATTTCATATGGCTCTTTCTTTTATTTCATGGATGTAATAACTTCTCTCTTTCTGAGATGTTAGGTATTGCTAACTAGTATTTAATCAACTTCATTGAAATATAGCTTACATACAATAAACATGCTGTTAAGTGAGTGTTCATAAAGTTGTAATTTTGTGTACCTGTCATAATAAGATATAAATAATTTCTGTGGTCATCAAAAATCTTCCAAAAGTCTTCCAGTGTATTGTTCAACTCAGTTTCCCACCAATTTCTGTTCTCCGAGAAATCTTCATCTATTTAATGGCATTTGTGGATTGTGTTTGTGCTTCTATGCTTAATGATAAAGAATTAATTTTCTCCTAAGTAATTTGTTTCTTTCAAATTATATTGTTTTTGCTTTTCTTTGGTGTATTTGTTTTTTTCTGTCTTTCATAAAGACATTTTCAGAAATGTCTAGCCACTCTTCCTCTACTACTATCAAAAGAGGAAAATGACTAGAAGATCTGAATACACAGGCTTATTGATCCCAAGATTGGCTCCACTGTGGTCAGAGTGGGTTACTCTGGGGAAAACCTTCTGATGTTCAAACACTAGAACTCCTCCTTGTGCTGCTGATAAGGAAGATATTCAGGAAAACTGGCAGTTCATTCAGTCTGGCTGAAAAGGCTTGAGAATTATGGAATCCAGTGAGTCTTCACTGCTGTAAACCTCAAAGTTGGAAGATCTAGAAATTGGAATTCAGTGAAGGTAGAAAAGATGGATGTTCATCTTTGGGAGTAGAAGTCAGTTTATATTTCCTTCACATTTTTGTCCTACGTTGACCCTTAGTGCACTGAACAATAGCCATCCACTTTGGCAGAGTCAAGCTATCCAGTAAACTGATTCAAAGCTAGTCTCACTGAGACACATTCAGATATAACTGATGTAAAATTAGCCATCATAGACTTTTGACAATCTTTTTTTTTTTTTTAAGACAAGATCTTGCTTTGTAGTTAAGGCTGGCCCTGGGCTCACTATGTAACCCAAGCAAGCCTTGAACTCATAGCAATCCTCTTGCATCTGCCTTCAGAGTGGTGGGATTACAGGAATGAGCCACCATGCCTGGTACTGTGGTATGTGGTACTGATTGCTAGTGGGCATGAATCACCACACTATGGTTACTGTGGATCAAATTCAGGACCTCGCACTTGCCAGGCAAGCACCAGAACCACTGAGCTAAATCACTGGCCCCATTTTCAACAGTCTTCAGGTACAAAGTTGAATAGTCTTCATTTCTCTTTTGTCAACCTTCTGAATTATTCTGACTCAGACTTGTCTTTCTGTTTCTCAATGTTTTGTTCCAACATAGCTCTTTGTTGTTCTTCATCCTTGAAGATTTATGTCTTTCTTTAACCTTTTCACTGTATTACTTCAGTTTTTGGAGAAGGTAAAATTTGATGCATGCACCCAGTCTATTATCTTAAATACAAAGTTGCATTATTAAACATTGTAGATTCTATCATATACGATAAAAGAATCAGTATAGAAATTAATGAAATATACAAATGTTCACAGAATAAAGCATTCTTATTTCAATTTCCAATTTGGCCATGGTAATTTTCATAAAATTTTATGTTTTCTTCATATCTTTTTCCTAATACAGACTCATTTGCTTGGCACAAATTATGGAATCTTATATTCATTATGGTTTTAAATCTCCTAAAATAAAATGTTAAAATATGAATTAAGTAAAGATTCCTAGTTAGGATTTTAAAACAGTGAAATAAATCCACAAATGTTATTGATTTTAGATAAAATACCAGTATATTTATAATTTACATTTGTTTATGTAGTAGTAAGTCCAAACTAAGAGCACTTATTGAATTAAAACACAGAGTAGACATCTGAAAAGGCTGCAGAAAGTGGCTGCTTTGGACTCTACCTCCTGCAGGATGACTGGTGTACATAGGCTGAAGGCCGCTTCCCAAGGATGAAGACCCTGTGAGCAAATTGAGAGTAAGCACCAGACTTAACCAGGGACCTCGTACCTGAGGGGCCTGCGCTCCACTGACAAGGCGGGAGGTTCTCTTGGCAGGTTGAAAACTCTCACCAGCGACAAAAGCAAAGGCCACACAAAGTGCTGCTACAGCACTCAGTCTAAGGTTCCCAGAAGAAATAGCAGATAGCAGAGGCAAACTTGAATTTTACATAAATAAGAAATATTTTATATTTTTTCTATTCAATATTTGAGACATTCTTATATCAAAAATAGTGTTCACAGTCCCGCTAGAATTCAAATTTAACTGATGAGGGGACTCCAAAAATCTGGCTAGTAAAGTGATAGCTCTTAATCTAAAATCGAAATCTCTACTAAATTTTGAGTGAAAGGAATAAATATTAAAAAGCTGTAGGAAAGGCAACTTAGTTTATGGCGACCAGAAGAGTGATCCAGGAGCAGTGTAACCGACATGAAGGAGGGAATAGTACCTCCTATGAGGCGCACACAGAGCATTCTCTATAGCTGTTCCGTGGGGCACAGGATAGTCCTCCAAGTCCCCTTAATCATATAAAAGGACTTCAGAAAGATAAAGCTTCTAGGAAGTGCTGAGGCTGAGATACACACACACACACACACACACACACACACACACACACACACACACACACACACACACACACGTCTGAGTCTCCTCTTTTGTCCTGAATGTAGGAGCGGGGTGTGGTTAGGCCCAGGACTATCGCTCCCTCCGTACTTGCTTCCCTTCATTTCCTCCCAGTCTGCTCAGCCCCCACCCATTTCAAGAGGGCCTGAGAATACTCGCCCCATTCCAACAAGAGACGCAGCTTAGAGGCAACTATGGTGCCCTTCGCTCATCCTGTGGCTCCAGACATTGTTGCCTTTCGAGATACACTGCCTACAATGTAGCAGAGATCAGAGAAGTATCTGCAACCTCTATTCTCAGCCTCCACATTGTACATAACTCAGCCTGGCTTCCCAGACTGAAGCCTCTCCAATTTTTTCTTTTTTCTTTTTTTTTTCCCACAAATGAACAACTGTCAATGAAATAGCTAGCATTTCTCATTATTCCCATGGACCACAGTCTCTACAACTCCAGCAGTTCTGCAGGCAGGGCCCTTGCTTGGACCAATCACAGGCCTGCACTTAAGCCAGTCACAAGCCTATGTCTGCTACACAATCAGCATGACCCTCCCACTCGGGTTAGAATAGGAGGACTCCCTGTCCTGCACCCATCCACCCTGCGTTGCCTCCCAGGTCCTCCTCAAACACAGCCTCCCTCTGCCAGGGCTGCGAATTTGCTTCTAATTTACTTTTCCTGGAGTCTGGCTTCAGAAGATTTTGTAAATCTACTTCTCTGGATTTTCATCCTGAGTAGTGAGGACAAAGCAGTGGCTTTAAAAGAAAGAACAACAAACGCTAGGGGCCATTAGCCCTGGAGTCCTCCGGAGAGCAGCAGCCAGCAAAGTTCTGTGACAAAAATCAGCAGAGCTGATGGCGTGTACCCAGGACTCACTGGTTCACGCTAGTGGCACTGGCACCCTTGACCCCTTAACATCTCACCAAGCTGGATTTTTATCTGAATCAAGCAAAAGAACCTTCCACAGACTGGCTACTGCCTCTCTGCTTGTAGCAATGACTTCACTGGCCAGTGAAACATGGAGATATGAGATTAAACGGTAGTATAATGAGTACAGAAAAATGTTTATATTAAGGTTTTCCATGTTTAGATAAGGCAATAGAAGAGATTTGTAAAGGGAAATAAATTATTGTATTTTAGGGGCTGGGGATTTGGCTCAGTGGTTCCGGCGCCTGTCTTGCAAGCTCAGGGGCCCAGGTTAGATCCCCGGAAACCACATAACTGCTGCTGGGATACTCACTCCCAGCAGCAACCAGTACCATATACCACAGTGCCAGATGTGGTGGTTCACATCTGTAATCCCAGCACTTGGGAGGCAGAGGCAGGAGGATTGCTGTGATGTGAGTTTGAGGCTGAGCTTGGGGCCAGCCTTAACTACAAAGTGAAACTCTGTCTCACCAAAAAAAAAAAAAAAAAAAAAAAAAAAATTGTATTTTAAGTAAAACCTTTTTAAGGGTTAGAACATTCCTAAGAACTTTTATATTTGCCCAACTCAGTAAATTGCTGTTGATTAATGTCCTAAAGATGTAAACTGGACTTTTGGAATAAATTTCTTTAATATTTTGTAATTTGTTTAGGAGAAATGCATGATCAGAGATTACTGTCCCTTGAAGATTTTTCCTTATTTATTGTCATTCAATAGCCCAACACCTTTGCCAAGACAGGTTCCCCAAAAGGAGAGAGCTAGTGTGACCGCCAAAGTTCTGAACCTATCTCAATTTCTCCAGGGAAGCTGTACTCAAATGATGCCAGAGAGCCTGTCATGCACCTTGAGTATGTTAAGTATCTCATTACCTCTAGTTATGTAGAATGGGAAGATTTAGGGGAAAATAAGAATTCACCAGAAGAATACAATCTATAGGATCCAAACAGATACATAGAAGATTTGTCATGGAAACGGACTCATCGTTTCAAGAAGGCTGAGATTATGAAAGCCCATGTCCTGCCAATGTGGAAATCAGGTAATGTAGGAATAATCAAGATTTTTTTTCAATTTCTTTCTTTGTATTATTTTCATAATTCTTTGGGCTTGGGATTGAAAAGTTTCCATTTGCTTAGAAAGAGAAAATGTAAAAAGAAAAGAAGCACGCATGTGGCTAAAACCGTGGTTTTCATCATCTCTGCTGTGGGTGGCCAAGGTGTCCGGCTTTCCAGGGCCAGGCAGGCACCAGTTGGTCTCCACACAGAGCACCCATGGCCCAGGGCTTCTTCTCCTTCCCCTCAGTTCTGTCTAACAAACTCTCCTTCCTTGTTTGGCACCTTGTTAAGGAGATTTCTCTGAATCACTGATGGAAACAAAAATCAGGGTACAATATGTGTATCTATTATGAACTTTTTAAAATTAGAATTCTTCTGTGTATAAATTAAATGTAATAAATATAATTGTACATCAAATATAAATTAAATGTCATCCATTAAAATTTAACTTTACCCCATAGATTTAAAAATAAATATGACACATTTTAAATCTTATATTATATTTTTAAAACTATAGCCTTTTCATGTTTTACCTTAAACTAAATAATGCTCACTTATGGTGGCTGCCTATTATGATTAAGATACGATACTTCAGTCTAACTGACACCATACAATAAAAGAGTTATTTATTTTTCTTAGGAAGATAAACTCTAAAATGAAGGTGAACTATCATACTGGTGCTGAGCCATAAAGGGAAATTTTGTGGATGATCTCAAGTCAGGAGAGTGTAATAAACCCAGCAACTCACGCTCCAAGAAAAAGAACTGGAGCAAATGCTTCCATAAAAACTGCAGATAGCCAGAAAACAGCTTGAAAGAAGGTACGAGACCATCCTCTAAAGGCAAGAAACACACTTGGGGCTCAGCAGTTGTTGTCTGGACACTTTATTTTAAATTTCTTTTCCTGCTTTTAGTCTAAAGTAAGCTGCTCTCCCTCTGCACTTTCTGCATAAGAAGAAATTTCCAGTAATAAAAATTGCTCTTGCATGTCCTTGCAACTTAGTGCTCACTAGAGCCCTTAGTATTTAATTTTTCTTTTGTTAAAAGTAAGGACCAAAGAGGCTCAAGTGTTCCACAAACTATGGCCTCAACTTTATTAATCTATGTCACCCTGTCAGGGGCTCAGTCATCTATATGGTTCTCAGCTGGTTGAATTTAGACCCTTAGTGAGTGTTTGAAACATTTTTGTTGGTTCTGATTGTATTTACAGCAGGCCTACTATTGGACCTTAATGGACAGAAGCTACAGATGCTGTTAAATGTCCTCCAATACAAAGGGGACCTTCTCTAGCAACAACGTATTATTTGATCCAAAAGTCAGTAGAGTCATTTTTAAGATACTCTGGATTAAATGAAAAGAGAAAGATAGTTTGGTTTCTCTTCTTCATCTTTTCCAAGTGAATTCTCTTCTATTTCCTTATTCCTTTCCCAAACTCAGAACAAGTCCTCAGTTTCGCAGCTGAAACAAATGTCGCACCTCTAGAAGAGCTTGCAGCTCAGGGTCAGAGGTTCAGAAAGTGACAATTTCTTCTCAGTCCCTGACCAACAGACTCCCTTCATGGTACACCCAGACTGATGTGCACAGACCACCACAGAACCTCTACTCCTGGACTCTTTCCTGACTTCTTTCCCATGGCCCTAAGTGGAAGACAACTGGAAAGAGTTTGAAAATTCATTTTATGACTTGAAAAAAATCAGTAAAATTAGAAGAACAGAAAAGAAATTTAAGCAGAGGTTCCTTACCACCATCAAGAATGCTCTTTCCTATCCCACATATCAAATTACCAGGGCTTTTTTTTTTATCCCAAACAAGTTGCATATAATAGCTATCACCTACTTTTATCTTGCTGGTATTCTGATTTTCCTCTGTTATGTGAAATTACAGGAGGAGGACTTACACATTCAGACAGCATTCAATTCCAGTTTGACTATGCAAAAGGAGACCATTCCTTTCAATACACCTCTCTCATTTGCTGTGCTTTGGTAAGTGGGAATCAGGTAGGGCTTTCTCAGAAGAGAGGATTTTCCTTGAGTTTTTCAAGGGAAAAAAAAAAGCATAGATCTATTGAGGTGGTTGAACTAGTTTACGTTATTCTTTTTAAAAGTATAATTTTACTCACATTTTCATAAAAGGGAATACAAATTTACCTGGACATTGTGAAAAAAACAGGCAATCAGTATATGATAAGCACCATATATAGCATTATTTATTTTATTAGAATTAGAATTTATCAACATCAAAATGACTATATTCCCTCGACTACTATGTAGATTCAATGGAATCTTGATTGAAACCCCAACAGTATATTTCATAGATGTATAAAAATAATCCAAAAATTTATCTGAAACAAGTGATCTAGAATAGCAAAACCAATTCTAGGCAAAAAGGGCATGGTAGGAGGTATCAAAATCCCCAGCATGAAACTATACTACAAAGCTACTGTGATAAAACCTGAATGGTATTGGTAAAGTAACAGACTTGAGGATCAGTGGAGCAGATTAGAAGATCCAGAAACAACTCTAGATACACTGAATTACTTCATCTTTGACAAAAGAGACAAAAACCCTCAATGAATGAAAGATAGCCTCTTTAACAAGTGGTGCTGGAAAAACTGGGCTTTACCCTGCCAAAGGCTAGACCTGTCTCATTCACAGTGCACTAAACTAAAGTCCAAGCAGATAGAAACCTAAATGTTAAAACAGAAACACTAAACCCACAGGAAAACAGGTTAGAGTAGAACTCTTGGAGTCATTGGCTTAAGGAAAGACTTTATGAACAAAACCTCTCTAGCATGAGAATTAACAAAAGAAATCCCAAATCACATGGGATCTCATCCTATTAAAAAGCTTCTGCATAGCAAAAGAAACCACTGGCAGAGTGAAAAGACATCAAACAATATGGGGAAAAAATCTTTACCAGCTGTTTCTCAGATAAAGGGCTATTGTCTGGAATATATAAAGAGCTTAAAGATCAGCCTCCCCAAATTCAAAGACCCATTTCAAAGATGGGCATTTGAAACGGACACTTTTCATAGGAAGAAGTAAAAGTAGCTAAGAAGCGTATGGAGAAATACTCTACATCACTGGTCATTCAAGAAATGCAGATGAAAACAACACTGAGATTTCATCTCACTCCACAAAGAGTGGCTGCTATCTCAAAATTAGCCAGCCATAAATTCTGGTGAGGCTGGGGAGAAAAAGAACCCTTCTTCACTGTTGGTGGGAACATAGACTGATACAACCACTATGAAGATCAGTGTGGAGATTCCTCAGAAAAACTAGAATTAGAGGTACCATTTGACCCTGCTATTCCCTGGCTAGAGATATGCATGAAAGAATTAAAAGATTCATGTCACAACAACATATGTGCACTCATGTTTATAGAAGCTCAGTTTCTGATAGCTAAATACTGGAAACAAACCTAGTGTCCATGAACTGGAGACTGGATGAAGAAGATATGTTTTGTTTTGTTTTTTTTAAATAAAATGGAGTATTACTCTGCCATAAAAATGATATCTGAGTCATTTATACTCAAATGGATGTACCTTGATGACATACTCATAGGTGAAATAAATAGGTCACAGATGTGTAAATGTCATTTTTTTTTTTTAGTTTAAGAAACTGAAAATGTAAATGAGTTCTAGAATATATGATATATATTGTGAAATAGAAAATATTAAAAAGGAAATGGATTATAAGGGTAAGTAATGGCGGGAAAGAGAAAATATGATTGTAAAAAAGGAAACAAAACATATATATAGGTTAGATAGGGGAACAGGAAAAAATGAAAATTGAGTCATACACTGATACAAATCCTCAGTGTTGAGTGTGATCATGATGTGTACATATATATTGTACCAATAAAGATACAAATAAAAAAGAATTAGAATTTATCCCATTTAAAATTTAACAATTATAATATACTAGGTATATAAATAGGTTATGAAAGTTTGCAGCCATGTACATTATGAGCAGTTAATTTAAACTCAATAATCTGTGTCAAATAACACATAGTGAAGATCTGCTGTTAATTGTGTTATTGATAAAAACTTCAATCAAGACACACTTGCACACTTCCCTTTCCTTGGTATTGGTCTAGATATGTGTACTCCAAAACACAATTAATTTAATTTGGTGGTTAAGGAGAAAACAAAGCTTATGTTTATTGGGGTGGGGATTGTAGGAAGGGTAGGGGAATGGAGAAAAATGAGAACCCAGATGTGTCATGTTCTGGTACAAACTCTCAGTATTGAAATGCAATCAAAGTTCATATAGAACATCTACCAATAAAATCAATTTTTAAAACAAAATAATTAATTTAAATTAATTAAAATAAAAATTTTAAATTTGATTTCTCAGTCACAATGGGCACCTTTATGTTCTGTATTTACATGACCATGATAATTGTACTGAATAACATGAGGGGGAACATTTCTATATTTATAGAAGATTTTATTGGACAACACTGAGTGCACAATTCTTATATTCTTATATTCATCTAAATGGTTCTAAATGATTCACTTTGACACTCTATATTGGCCATTCCTCATTCTGTAAGACGGACCCACTTGTGACAGCTAAATTAGTCCAAGCACTACACAGCACTCCCAGGGAGATGGCCACATACTCAAACCTTGGTCTTCATGGGGTCTTCCTCAGCTATTAAGAATCTATCTACTGGAAGCTATTTCTGTTTATTTTAAGGATGTACTGGGCCATGGTTCTGTTCCACACTACGATGCTTCCACATATATGGAAACTTTTTCAAACAAAATATTGAGGATAAAGATCTTACATTAGCAGAGTGACCTGGTTTATACCAATCTGGCTTTGGTTGGAAACTAAAATGAGTTACATATAACCTCAAAACTGTACACATTGTTGTCCTCTTTCCTTCATGTTGTTAAATCCAGGGCCTTCTCACTGCTATATCCCTAGCTCTTTTAAGTTTTTATTTAAATTTTTGAAACCTGTTCTCTCTAAATTGCCCAAGCAGTGCTCTGACTTGAAATCTTCTTGCTCCAGGGTCCCAAAGTACTGAAGTTGCAGGATATGTGTCTGTTTTCTTGTCCTAGCCTCGCAATGGTGGGATTATAGGTGTCTGCTCCCACCGAGCTTGTTTTCTATCTCTTACTAACCCTAAAACATCTCTCCCTCTCTAGTTGCTTAGCTGAAATAAGTATCACATATCCTGACTGTTGCTCAAGTTCCCGGGCTGGTCTTACCCCTCTTCCAAGCCACCCTTTAGACAGCTGGATGTTTTAATGTACCCCTGATCATGCACATCCAGTTCCTGGCCTCCCACTTATAACCCTCTTGATCTTTTTTTTTTTTTTAATCTTTATTGGTACATTATGAATACACATCATCATCGCATTCAACATTGAGAGTTTGTACCAGAATATGACACTTGATTCTCATTTTTTCCCTTTTCCCTCCGCCCTGCAACCCCCCACCTCCTATATACACAATCTTTGTTTTATTTTTTTCTTTATTACTATCACATTCGTTTTTAACTGGGTTCCCGGGCCTTGTTTGCTCTGACTGCCTCCTGGCTTCGCCCCTCCTAGGCCCCAGTCCCTTCACGCTGTCTCTTCAGTGACTTTCTTACATTCCTACTGCCATAGCCTTTTCGCACTGCTCTTCTCTCTGCCAGGAACACTCTTTCCTCTCTTTCCACCAGCTAATACCACCTCATCCCTGAATGACTAGACAACTCAACGATCCCTGTTTCTGGAAAGTCTTTCCTCTGTTGCAGAATGAATCCTGCTTCTTGTTAGAGGCTTTGAGAGCACAATGTTTTCTCCCCAAACAATTACCCCAGAAGCCGTCCTATTTGTGTGAAAGACTACTATGATCTATCTCTGCTCCCTTTTTTTGTGATAGAAAGTGACAAGAGGACAGGACACCATCTGGGATGACCACCTGATACTTGGGGGTGGGAATATATCAGGTTCTCAATAAATACTTGTTAAATGGAAGGATAAGTGAATGAATGAGTAAATACAAGTGAATTTTTGTCAGTGAAACAGAGGAAACACTAGTCAGAAAATTTGAATGAAATTTCAAGGTAAAACTCAGGGTCTGCCCAGTACAGGAGCTCCTTATTCTGCCAGAACAGGGGTTATTTTTCGGCCAGACATAGGCAAGACATATTTGCTGACACAGTATAAGTTGCTACAACTGCAGAATCTGGGCCCAGACTATCTGGATTTAAATTTAGCTCCAGAACCACCAGCTTTTGTGCCACCAAAGCTACTCATCACTTACTATCTTTTGATTTTTTCCCTCTTGTTTTAGTGGAAGAAGGGCCTTTCTCTTTAGTTAAGAAATTCTTCTCTCTGTATTCTGAATGCCAGCTTCCTAAGAACGGCAAAAAAGAGTCCTTACTCTCTCCTCTGTCCTCAGTGTTTCCCTCTCTGCTGATGTCTTCTCTATATAGTTTTTACATTTGATCAAGTATTCCTTATCTTTTAAAAACAGCCCTGACTTAATCCATTCCCTCTAGATCTCTTAAAAGATTTATCTGTGCTCTCAATAGTATCTTCGTCACCTGCAAGAGCTACTTCACTGAAATATCCTTTTATGTCTGTATTTAATGACACATATTACCTGTATATACCAATGGAGTGCACTGTGATAGTTCCATACATGTATACAATGTGAGTTAAACACACACACCACTCCCAATACCCCTCTACTTACTCTTGGCACCCTTTACAGCCACTACACCAGAATGTCTTTATAAAAGAAAAATAATACAGTACCTCATTGAAAATTTCTAGTGTTTATATTATTCTGATCTCTCTGCAGTACCTAACACCACTGAACACTCCTTTGAACTCCTCATAAGAGTTAGGAGTCCTCTCCAAAGAACACAGATTCATAAAGACAAAAAGACAGATACTTTGTGTGCAATTTCAGAGATTTTATAGACATCCTAAAATCCCCAACCTTTACATTATATTCTAATAATTCTCAAATAATAGTTTTATCCCAGACTTCTCTGTAATTGATTCTAGTAGAGCCAAGGATTACAAGGTAATCTCTACCTGGCTGTTTCCCATCTAGGTGCTTTTAAATTACCAAGGACAAATAAAAAGATGAAGTAATCATTTTTCACCTTCAGTTATCCCTGTGTTATATCTCCATTGCTTATGGAAACTTTTTTCATCTACCCAAAGTTTGACAGTCACATTTTAGTCCTTCTCTTCTTTTATCTCATTGAGATAGTGCATCCTAATTGTTCTTCCTCTTTAGTGCATCTGTGGACCTTCCAGTCCTACTATCTCTACTACCCAAATATTAACATGGACTGCCCTCAGCTTCTCAGTGGTTGATTGTTTTGAAGGAAGCTGTGATGGTTTTTATCCGGGTGTTCCCAAAAGCGTCTTGTGCTCATAAGTAGGACTTTTGAGAAGTGGTTGCATCATGAGTGTGTGATACTAGATTTGCACTAAGGGTTGTTTAGCATAGTTCTGTGTATAAATGATGGATTTACTGAACATGGGAGATCTCCCCTCAGTGTGGGTGATACTAATCAATAGGCTTGTAACCCCAACAGAATAAAAAGGGAAAGAATGAAAGCTCTCTGCTTCCTGTCTGTCCCACCATGAACTGTTTCTGCTCTGTGATGCCCACCTGCCAAGCCAGCCTGCCCCGGAGCCAGCTGACTCTGGACTGAAACCTTACAAACTGGGTGCTAAAATAAATCTTTACTCCTTTGACTTGTCGATGTTATGTGTATGTCTTAGCAATGAGGAAGTAACTAGGTTCAAGACAGAACCTCTGTGTTGAAGTCCGAAGAGTGAATTAATGACAAGTAAATAATAATAAGGCCATAATAAGGAATCAGTACATAAGAGTACTCAGATTAAGTAACATAGAAGAGGTGGTGGAGGAGATACTTCCTGTGGAGGTGGGTCTTAATCGTTGCAAAGAAAGTTTTGTCCTTTAATTTGTTTTTTCTTTGTAAAAGAGTTTTTTTTTTTGCCTATGACTTGTATTTTGAGTCGTATTTTGATCATTCTGCAGTAAGTACTGAGGATTCAAAAGGATTTAGGAAGAAGACTGATAAGAGATAATATTGAGGTGTATTATTTTGGTATTATTGCTACAGGGCATTTAACCTGAGCTGTTGACACAGTTCTCCAAGATACAGAAGAATATTGTAGATGACAATTACAGGCGCTCTTAGGGAAATGAGACGCTGTTTATGAATATGTAAAGGACTGACCTTAGATAGGCTTCTAATTAATTCTAGCCTGAGGGTCTGACCGTAGTTCCTTAGATGAATCAGGTCCCTCTGGCCCATGCAGAGGAAGCATGGAAGCAGAACCGTCACTGTGCACAAGGTGTGCCGAGATCCACCTGTGCGCGTCAACACGGCCTCCCTCAGGGTCCCTCGCCACCCTCCCCAGAACACTGTAGAGGAGGTAGGATTCAAACAGCCTGTGAGACAGCGGAGCCAGTTTAAAAGGAAGGTAAGGACTGAGCTGCTCGATTAGTTCAGTGTTAGACTATAATTTTTACTTGAATTATCTTGACAAGTTGCACTTACTGAATTTTCAGTGAATATGGAATCTTTTATAAATGGAGGTAGAGACAATCATTTCTTTTTAAATAACCAATACTACTGATATATAATAAATATTAAGACTGGGTAATATTTTGCTTAGAAATATATACATGCTAATAACTCCAGGTAATTTGGATATAAAAATCATCTTTCTACCTTTTTTTTCTTAAAAAATAATAGTTTCCTTGTTATGATATGACAACTCTTGCGCGGTGTTGACGGTGCAGATTTTAACAGATTTTTCATTCACCGGCTTAGCTCTGGCGCCATCTAGTGCCCAGGCCGATTGATGACCAAAACTGCCTTCCAGAAGACTTCAGAATTTGGCAAAGCTCTCTTTCCCATCACTACTATTGTCATATTCTGGTACAAACTCTCAATGTTGAATGCGATGATGATGTGTATTCATAATTTACGAATAAAGATTTAAATTTAAAAATAGTTCTCCGAGAGGAACCCAGCTATTCATAATGTTTATGCTATCCTCTTAATGTTATATAAGGACATCACGGGAAAATTGACTAAGGTATGCTAAGGGAAATACATTTAAAGGTAAAGTTTTTCAATACTGAAATAAAACCCTAATCTTATGAAATAAGTAAGATGATGCCCTCTCAGCATTCTTATTGCACCAGTAGACATTCTTCATCACATTATTTTCTAATAATTCTATAATTATCATTTTTATTTATTTAAAGGTTAGACAGAAATAATTGAAAATTTTAAAAACGTTTTCACTCTGTGAATATTTTAAAACACGATGTAGTAATGTATGTTTAGCTGACTGTTGGAGTGGATGACTTTATCAGGCGTTCTGTCCTCAGTATTTCACCATCCGGCTCCTCAATAACCAGAATGTTTCAAATTGCAAAATTGAAAACCTACAACTTTCTTTTTAGAAACATTTTCATTCCCCCAGGATTTGAGGTGAAAATGCAAGTCTGTGTCCATGTAATGATTGAGCTGCTGAAGTTTCTCTCTCTAATTTGGTCCCAAATTAGGACAGGACTCTTAGTTATCACTAAAGGCTACACATCTCTGAAAAGGGTTGAAGTCACTTGTGGCTTTCCATGGAGACACAAGTCCAAGAGCTTGACATAGTCCTGGGAGATCCCAGGGTCCCTTCAAAGTCACCTTCCTCCGACAGCTCGTAGACTAGTCCTGATTGACCTCTAGCTCAGTATAACAAAGGTGAGGGCTTCTGACTGCCTTGAGTTTGATATTAGATGACTTTTTCATGTTCTAAGGTTGATAGGTGTGTGCTTAGGGCACATGCTGACACAGTTTAATAAATAAACCTATCCAATTTTGATAAAACTTGTACTGAAATGAGTGGATTATATGCTTGACAAGTTTTCTATAAAACAAAGGTTTCTCCAGCTGCAGTGATGAGTTTGTTCAAAATTACTGAGACAAACATGTTTTACTGTTTTTATAAACAATGAGTTTTCTGAAGAGTCAGATAATGGCCAGAGTCATCCTGGCTTGTTTTATAAAAGGCAGTAGAAGTTAAAAGCATTAGGTATTTTTTTCTCTTATGTTATCAGACTCTAAGT
Organism: Petromus typicus; assembly: GCA_004026965.1. Lineage (NCBI taxonomy): Eukaryota > Metazoa > Chordata > Mammalia > Rodentia > Petromuridae > Petromus > Petromus typicus. Next base: position 41,409 of record PVIR01002355.1, on the reverse strand, counting down.
ATGAAAATATGCTGCTTAATTTAAAGACAGCATTAGCTTTAGAGGGACTTTCTTTAGTACTTGAACAATAGTTTGTATTGGATCTCTATTCCACATGAAGAAATTATCTGAGATATTTTGTCATAGTGACAAAAGCTGATTAATACAGCACATTGAATAAGTTTTTGTTCACTAGCATTTTTAATTCATGATTGGATTAGCAGAAAAGAAACCTATCAAAGTCAAGGAGCATCTGTACTATCTTCCTTCATCTCCATTTTTTACCCATGATGCCCTCTCTCTCAGTATTCTTATTGCACTAGTAGACATTCCTCAGAACATTGTTTTCTAATAATATGTATATTTTTTCCTTCTTAGCTTAGCATGATGCTCCTCCTTCTTTGGCTAAAAAAATAGTATTCAGCAAAAGCATTGAATGTATTTCATGGCTATAGAATATTTTGAGTTGTTCAAACCAAAAAAGAGTGGATCAGGGGTCTTGGAATTATTGTACATTATTTGAAATTGTTGAGGATCCCAATCAATTCTAATGTATATGAATTATATCTCTCAATATCTATCACAGAAATTAAAGCTATAATATACTAAAAGTGGTCATATATTCTTTCAATATTAGCATATATAATATGTTTTTAAAGTATATATATTTGGTGACAATTTGGTATTGTTCTATATTTTTGCAGTCTATCTTAACAGAAGACAACTAAGTTTTCATATCTTCTTCAACATCAATCTGTTGTAATATCTGAAGTATAGAGTAAAACTCTGGCCTCTCACAGATGTATAAATAATTAGAAAAAGAAGATATATTTTAATAACCTTTTGGTTCATCTGAACATTCTTCTTTGAACTTATACCAAAACTCACTAAAAAGTAATACGTCAAAGGTTGAGAATAGTATTAGATTTCTAAAGCCATTTTTTATCTTGATGCTTAGGCCACTTAGAAAGTATTATTTCCTGGGGTTATCCAAATTTTTAAAAGTTCAAAGATTTACTTATTTAATATTAAGAAGTCATATTTATTAACACAGTTCTGGAAAAGTCTTAAAATATTGAGAAACCATCACTCTCACAATGGTCAATCACAATCTTCAAAATTTCAAACCTTCCTATGAAGTTCAGATTTTATCACCAGCAATAAGTAAGGTAATATTTTTCCTTAAAGTTTTAGGTTAATTGCTCTGTTTTTAAGAAATTATCTGTCACATGTTCATGTCTGAAAAACCATAGTTTATTTGTCATTTTTTTTCTTTTTTTTTTAAATTATCTTTATTGGTACATTAAATATACACATCATGATTGCACTCCATAATGGGGATTTGTACCAGTATAAGACACAACTTAATTCTCATTTTTTCCCATAGCCCCACCCACCCTACCACCCCCCCCATATATATAAAATTTGTTTCCTTACTTTTTTGTTATTTGTCATTTTTTAAGTAAGTGTTTCATGTGCGGGCTGGGGAATTATCTCAGTGATTTTGGCGTCTGTCTGGTAAGGTCCTGAGTTCAATCCCCACTACCACATATCACAATTACAGGTGTGGTGGCTCAGGCCTCTAATCCCAACCCTTGGGAGGCAGAGGCAGGAAGTTTGCTGTGAGTTTGAAGCTAGCCTGGACTACATAGTGAGTTCAGAGCCAGCCTGAACTACAAAGCAAGACTCTGTCAAAAAAAAAAAAAAAAGTTTTATGTAATCAAAAGTCTAGATTTAACAACTTCATTAAAACTATCTTTTACTGAATTTTAAATTGTCTTTATGGCCAGTGTAATATTCAGCTGGGCAATGGAGACTTACACCCATCAGCAATCAGTACCACACACCACAGTGCTAGGTGTGGTAACTCATACCTGTAATCCCAGCACTCAGGAGGCAGAAGCAGAAGGGTTGCTGTGGGTTCAAGGCTTGCCTGGGCTACACAGTTAGTTCAGGACCATCCTGAACTACAAAACAAGACCCTGTCTCAAAAAATTAAAAAAAAAAAATTATGTGCATCCCCTAACAGAATTTCAAGGGTTAAAGTTATACACATCCCAGAAGATCAAAATCCACTATCTGACATGACCTAATTACTTGGGTCATCATAGCAATGTCTCAGTGTCAAAGCTGACCTAGTTAACTGCACCCTGGCCCTTCAGCTAGGGCTCTGCTCGTTATGTGATGTACATAGTGTCTAATACAAGAATGAAACTGGTGTCTAAACAATGAATGGAAATCATGAAGAAGGAGAAGCAGAGGGTCTTTGTCTTCCTCATTCACACAATTTTATTGCAAAAGGTTGTAGAATCATCGGATTACAGTCAAATTCAAATTTTTGATTGTGTAACTGAGGCTTTTTTTTTTTTCTACATATCCTGAAGGAAAGAAAAGAGAGAGGACTTTGGCCACACCCTGACTCCAGTTCCAACCCAATCTCATGGGCCAGCTTGAATTATAGGCAGCAGGAATAGGAAAGTGTCTAGGGAAAAAGAGAGGTCAAATGAAGACTAACACATTTTCTTTCCAATGCTTCCTTCCACAAATGTCATAACTTTTACCAAGATGCCTCACTAGAGGAAAATATCTGGCAGTTTTTCAAATAAAAGACAGGAATTTTAGTTGACCAGAGCCTAGGATGACTTTCAAGACTGAGTAGATCATATGCATATGAAAGTCACCTATTGTGCACCTTAATTTTTCTTCCTACTCATCTTTACTGGACTATGATTCAACACAAAGTTCTAGTTCTTGGGAAAGTGCTAGTAATGTTTAGACATTATACTTGAAAAGTTTCAAAGTTTGCAAGTGTTATACTAACATATGCTATTTACTTAAACTGCACTAGGCATATGTGTATTTATAAGTTTACTTAATAAGAGGAATGAGGTTTCGAGGACTTGCTAGGAGTTCAGTCCTGTACTGAACACCACATATATAACCTTACAAATAGGGCTACTAGTATTTCCATTTAATTCTGGAAAAACTGGCCTCAAGGAAATTGATTTACTCAGCATTGTATAATTAGACTAGAACTTCAGTTCACCTAAAGCTGAGGCTGTTATTCAACCTACTGTTTTAGATTAAATTTACCCACAAAGAGATTGTTTAGCTGTTGGAAGTGTGCAAACCTGTAAGAGAAAGGGAAAGAGGATGTAGCCAGAATCCTCATGGCAAATTCCAGTCCTCTGTAAGTCCCATGGCAAACAACAAACAACAAAATTGAAGCCCTGAGAAAAAGCCTGGGCCCACACTTGACTCTTGCTACTCTGAGCAGCAACAGAAGGCCCAATACTCTGCACTTGTCACACCTTTCTTCATACCAAGCCTTCGCACCAAAAATGCTAGCATGCATAAAACAGGGCAGATATACACAATAATTCCTGTAATTGAAGATCCCATAGGGGCAGATATACATGATAATCCCTGTAATTGAAGATCCCATAGGGCAGAGCAGATGTCTGCCAATAATCCTAGTGCAATGATGCTAGTAGAAGATCCCACAGGGCAGGGTGGACATCTGTAAATCCAAATAAATGAGTCACAAATCCAAGCAAGTAATCTATAGTTCCCAAAGCAAGCCTTGGGAAGAAAAAAAAATATTTTTAAAGTCACAAGCAAAGACATCATTTCTTTCACCAACAGACTTTGTCTATGGTTAGTGTCACAAGATGAGACAGATGAAAAGTATGTCTCTTTTTCTCATGTCTGTGGCAAGTTAGATACCCATAGATAGGGCATGAACTGCATGGGCACCTCCTTGAGCTCCACTGTTCTGAGAATGAAGTGGTGGCCATGGTAGCAGATTTTAAATGGTGGAGACTTTGTCAGTGTAAACCACTATCTCTAACTATGCCACATACTTTTTTGCTGGCTCCAAATGAATGGTGACAGCATTATTCATTGGTTCTGGGATACCAGGGGTCATGGAAGACTGGAGTTGCTCACAGATCTCACCTGGCAGGTAATCAGGATAGCCAGGGAGCCACAGTCAGTATTTTCAACCCTGTGGAGAATCCTTGCTTTCACTGGAGTTTGAATGTTGGGTGTTCCAGCTGAACCAGTTCTTCACAAGCCAGTGCTAATAAGCCTGAAGTTGGATATCAATTCCAGTAAAAATCAATAGGTTTTGAAAGAGAAAAGTGTGTAGCTGCCATGCCTGCACAGTGCTCTGAAAGCAGCATTTCTTCTCTCAGGTGCAAGATGCTGCTCTGATAAGGCAGGTGGATGATGGGCAAGGACCACTGAAGAGGCAGAGGTGTCCTGGGCAGCTGATTATAAACACAATTCAAAGTCTTCACTTTCCTGGAGGTAAGTTTTCTTATTTCCTTGCCTTGATAATCTTTAGGCTAAGATCTGTGTTCTTGTTTGGAAGAGGGAACAACCTCAGAATGAAATTGCTCAATTTTCTCTATGAGCAAGAAGGGGAGTCAAAAAGGATTCATTTTAAGTAAGTTAGCCAAGCATCAACAATCTGTGCTTCATCAAGAGTCCTCATTCTTATACTTCTTATATTTCATCCCAGGAATTTCCTTTCTTTCATTTTGGTGTAACTAAATTTTTTAAAGATTTCAACTAATTTTATCTGTTGTAAGGGAAACAAAGGAAAGAGAAGTTTGACCACGCTCTAAGTGTTAGGGTTGTTCTCTGTCACTCCTGGAGATCCAACTTGGTATGGGAAGTATTAAATGGAATGACAGTCAGGACACAATAAAAGTCACAAGACAGAAACGGCTCTTCTTCTTACTCCACTACCCTGTGGCCTGTGTTTCCTTTTAAGCATGAAAAACATTTCAGGGGTAAAGGAAGAGCAGGACCTCTAGCAATTCTAGGGAAAGGTAATTTAGTGTTGTGGGTTTAATAGTTCAGTTTGACACAAAATGTGGTGAGAAGTCATGTGCCAAATCACGAGACCACGTACCTGGCTGAGAACAGACAACATATATGAGAATAGTCTCATAAGAAATATTTCCATTGGGACTTTCCTACCACGTTAGCAAAATGCATTACTCATGTGTTTTGTGTGTTTCAGGCATGTAAAGACAGCCTACTGTGTGGCCAGTTGTGTAAAGGTGGAGCATGCACAGTTATGTATGCTGGGTGTGGAGTGGGCTTTCTCACTGAGGATGCTGCATACTGTTGCATACACTGTGATGTCTGCATTGAAATTGTCTTACAGTGTGTTTCTTAGAAGATATCAAAATGGTTAAGTGGCACATAACTAGTCACTATTCTCAGATGCAGTAAAAGAAATATGAGGTTCAAATTACAAATCAGAAAAGGAAACCATGCTAGTCTTCCTGCTGGTCACCAAGACTGGCTGCAGCCCACCCTGGTTCCATCGCTCATTCACTGCATGTGTTTGGACCTTCATCTTACTTCTCCCAGCTTTACCTTCCACATCCATAAAAGGTACTTTGTGATAGTTCAAAAGGTATTTGGAATGATGAAATGAACAGCACATGGTAAAAACTTTGTCACAGGGCGAGCAGTATAGCTCAGTGACAGAATGTACCTAGCATATCCTAGGCCTTGAATTTCTATTTCCAGTATCACAAATGAATGAGTGAACAGGAATATTATATTTAAAAGTGTAGAGTTCATGGCTCATACCGAGCCCGTATTAAATGACAATTGTTCAGTCCATTGTTTTTCTGTAAATATTACCAGGGCTGTCAAAAGCGGGCTCTTAATATACACTGGTGGCACATAAGTAAACTGCTTGACATATATAAATCAGAGGTTGATTCAAAATACATGAAATACCTATGAAACCTGATGGGAAACCCTAACCTGGAGCATCAAGGTCAGCAAATGAGCTAATTCCTGTCTGGCTAACACAAGCGATTTTGTAGGTCCAAGAAGCAGGACCTATTTTGGCAGAAACGCAAAGACATCCTCATAGTTCAGACATATAGCCACTCCCATAAAAATCTAACCCACCTTAAATGAAGACACATCATGTACAGGTACAAATTCTGAATGATGAATATGATCATAATGCATACCTAAAGTGTACCAATAAACTTAATAAAAGGAATTTTAAAAAATAAAATAAATAATAAAAACAAAAAAACAAAGTCTAGCCCATCTTGGACTATATTCTCAGTATGCACTCATTGGGGGAGAGGTAATTCCCCTAAAGATAACCTGGTTATTAAGTGTTACTTTAGTAGGGCTGACTTGTTAAAAGCCAAAAGAGGCCTAATAGTCTATTAAAATACATTTTATTATAACTTTAAAAATAATTTAGGTTAATTTGCATTTACTGGTGTGGGAAACTGATTGAGAACACCCTAATTGGCATTTGTCCTACATAACTGTGTTTCTTAGGGGCTAAGGAACCCAAATAAAGAAATCAGTCACACACTTATTATAGCAACCACTAGATGGCAGTCCTAAAGGATAAGCATCCTTTAGAGAAAAAGGAAAAATCTCAGATTTTTTAGCACTTTAAATTGTTTTATTAGGTTTGCACAGTGAGTTGATGATCTTTAAATGATGATTCCAAATATTTGCATCTGAGAAAACAGATTATCAGAGTAGCTCTGTAATTTTCCAAGTGCCCAAAGCTTAATAATTAGTTTAGCTTGTGAGCTGTACTATCAATTTTATTTAATATTTTATATGTAAAGCTTCAAAGACTCTGAAACATTCAAAATTAGAATTTAAAAGAATGAGCATAGTAGTATGCATCTGTCATCTCAACTACTCAGGAAGTTAGAGCAGAAGGATTACATGAGCCCTAGAATGTGAGAATAGTGTGGACAAAAACCTGAGTAGGGGTGTGTGTGTGGGGGGGGACTTTAAAATCATATAGTGCAATCTGTTCAATTTCCAAGGTAGAAACAGTCCCAGACAATTTAAGTAACTTAACTATGACCTAAATATGAACAAAACTCTGCACCCTGCCTAGATCTGAGCCTTTCCAAGAAAATATACTTCTGTCTTGTATTCTGTGCTACACAAGTACCTGCCCTGGAACATCATCTAATAAGACAATATCCATAGATCTAAGCTGAAGTTTCTTGTGAAGAATTTCATGTCCAACATGAGGGTGATGAAGGATCTGTGAAGCCCTTAGTCATCTCCAAAGGTTATCAAAACCAGAGCCTACCTGTGTCAGAAGATATGACCATGAACTGCTCTTTCTCCTCCAGCTGTAGGACAGTTGCTATAGTGATGTATAAGTTTTGTATCTTGCTTGTTAAATAATCTCTTCTCAACTAGTGAATTAAATATTGTGGTATATAAAGTTGAATAAATAAAAGATACAACTATGCTGCCAAAGAGAAAATAAGACCTGTAGCACCCGAAGATCTGAGGCCACCCCAGATGCAATAGACCATATTGTTACCACTCATTTGAGAGATGGCCTTGAGCTCATAGCTATGGCAGAAGACGCTGCTTGCTCTGATAAAGAGCCCCAGTCCTGATGTTCTATTGCCCTGCATTTCTCAACCTGTGCAAATACTCGAATCACAATCCATTCAACTTGTTGATTTTGTTTTTTGGTTCAATATATATTGGAACTTTTTGATAGTCTAAGTGCTATTTTTCTACATATACTAGTTCTATATCTAAAATATTATTTATAACTTAATTAGTATTGTACCATAACGCTATCTGCCACATAAAACATGGAGCTACCATCAGGAAATTTTGTTCTTATATCGCAAAATGCAGTATGGAGACCATCAAGTAGACAACCTTGAGGTGAGTACTACATTGACTACTGTGTAGTATGAAGCTTTTGTTCATTTAATTTTGCCAGCTGTTTTCCTTTCTCTGTCTTTTTCTTCCATTATTTTTTGTGGATCAAATAATTTGAAAATGTCCAGCTACTTTATCATAAAAATAGTGCAAGTAATATTTGCATTCAAATGTTTGGAACTATTTGTTTGCAAGTAATTAAAATACTCAAGATAGATTTAGTAAAGATTAAAAAATGTATTCAGAGATAAAGATGTATTAAAGTCCAGGAAAGAAGTAGGATCTCAGGAAATGCCTACAACCAGAAGTTAGAAACACAAAACTTTGTCCTTTCTCTCTCTTTTTTTGGTCTCTGCACCTTCTTTACTGTTTTTTGACTCTTGGTCAATAAACATAATTTGTCTCTCTGTCCACTCAGCAGGAAATAACATCAATAAGCAGCTAATGCAGTAGTTACATAAGCAAAGGAACATTCCAGAAGCTCTCTGAGGATATTTTTCAGCACTAAACAAATCTGTTAATAGTTGCCTCTTTGTTTTAAAGATCAACTAAGTTAATATATGTAGCATTTAGTACAACCCTAACATACATAAATATTGAATGACAGCTTTTATTACTAAAGAACAGCAAACCCATACCTTTATATTTTTTTTTCATTTTTTTTTCTGGTACTGAGGATCTAACTCAGGATCTTGCATTTGCCAGGCAGACACAGTGCCACTGAGCTACATCCCTATCCCTTACTTTCAATTTTTAATCCAACAGTTTAGGAAATCAAAAAATTTATACTATTTTATTCATATTACTTAATGTCAAAACTTAACCTGGGGGAGAGTGAAGATTTAGCTCAAGTGGCATAACACCTGCCTAACAAGCACAAGGAAGAAATTGAGTTCAATTTCTGTTACAAAAAAACTTAACCTGAATTTAGCTGATATGATCAAAGCTTTAACTTCTTACAATTGCAGTAAATATTCATATTTTGCTCTTGAAATAAAAATATATTTGATTATAATATGTTGCTCACAACCCCATTAAGGGTATTATGAAATATATAGTACATATAAAAAATCTAAAATCTTGAATTCTAAATTCTTAGCAAGTCTGATCCCAAAGGTTTTGGACAAAGCATTGGAGATTATATTATAACTTCTAAATTTTATTCTTGAGATAGGGTCTCCTTATGCAGCTCAGACTGGCCTTGAACTCACTAGGGAGTCCAGACTGGCCTCAAACTCACAGTGATCCTCCTGCCTTAGCCTTCTGAGTTCTGGTATTATAGGCTGCCTCCAAAATGTTAATTATAGTTTAAACCTTTGAATAGTGTCATGGTTCATATCAAGAATGTCCCCCAGAAGCCTCCTTCATTCATAAGCAGGGTTTGGGGTAGAGTATTGGACTATGGGGTTCCTATAGGTGACTTGGTGTTGTAGGTAAATTCTGATGAGGAGATGCAGGTGACTTGGGCTGTGACCTGGCAAGCTTTGTCCCCCTCCTTGGCTCTGACCCTTTTTCCCTGTTTTGTGGATGTCATAATATAAGCTGTTTCCTCATCCATACCAACATGCTCTTATTGATTTCAAGCCAGGCAACCATGGACTGACATGTGGGGCAAAATAAACTCTCTTTTTGAAATTCTGGGTGTCAGATATTGTGTCTCAGCCATAGGAGAGTGATCAGGACAGATTTTGGTACTAGATAAGAGGGGCACTGCTCTGCCTACTTGACCATGAAGTTTGGCTATCTTTGAAGATTGTTTACAGAAGTTTGTAAATGTTTGGAGATGCCAAGTTGAGAAGCCCTAGGAGCTGTAAATCAGGCTTTCTCGAAGATTCTAACCAGAATGATCACAGAAACCCAGAATGTTTAGAGAGAAGAGGATAATGGAAATCAGGTTTAGAAAGTTTCAGCTGGTAACAAGGACTCTACTGGAACGTGGAAATGAGACTGTGTGTGTTATTCTCTGGCAGAAAATGTGTCTACATTTTGCTTGTAACTTGAAAATTTGTGGGAGACTGACATAGAGGACAGTTGATTATGTAACCTGGTGGAGGAAATTTCAAGACAACCCAAAGTTTACCATGTGGCATGTATAATGTTCAGGGGTGTTAGCCAGCTCTACATTGAGAATCAATGGCAAATAGTTCATCTGAATGATTTTTAAAGTTTCCCATTTTTCTGGGGAAGATCCTATAAAGTTGAGTACTATAAAATTTTGCCTAGAACAGCTTGGTTACTGAAAAGGCTAGCTTAAAAAAAACACAAATGATTTAAATTAGGACAATAGGAGGAATATCTTGAGGGTGTCCCAAGACTTATCACATTCCTAGCTTTCCCAGGCTCAGGACTGCCAAAGTGAAAGACTTTGGTTTGAAAAGAAAGCCCCTGAGAATCCAGTTCAGGCAGGGCAAACTAGGAAAGAGCTTCCTGGAGCTCAGCTATCAAGGCACACAGAGACCTCCACTGCCATGATCCAAGGAAGCCTAATTACTGCTTGAGCTGGCAGGAGACCTTGGTACCATTCATGTGGGGCTGGTTTTATGGAAATACAGAATGTAAGCATTTTAGGGTCAAGATGGCTTCCACTTAGATTTCAGAAGTGCCTGGAGTCAAGGTAGTGTGCTCATGAGAGGGCCGTGTGTGTAGCTATGGGACTGAAGCTGAACATGCACTGAAAATCCCAGGGAATTAGAGAAGCCAGGAATATGGAACATGTAGGAAAAATTACAGGTAGCAAAAGGAGTCATCCCCAGAAGAAACTGAGGGAGCCACTGGGAGTTCACATATTTGTCCTGAGTGTTGGACATGGAACTATAAGAGGTAATGCTTTCCATCCTTGGTTTCAATCTTGCTTTAGTATCATTCCTTTATATATTCTTCTTCTTCTTCTCCCTTATGGAACAGAAATGTTTACTTTGTGCAGTTGTATGCCAGCAATGTTTAACTTTCTTTTTGTTTTTAGTAATATCTCACAGCTAAGACTTTACCTACAGACCTAAAGACTTGACTTTTATTTTTCACCTCTAGGAACAGCAAAGACCCCATTAGTCCCAGGTGCTGTGATTCTCCAGGGCAGAACTACACTGAGACCTTCATCCGTGTAATTCTTTATTATTCTGTTGTACCAAACACGCTGCTCTGAGTCACTTGTTATATTTGTTAGTCCTGCGACACCAGCCATCTGACTGACCTTTACATTTGTTACTCCTGATGTAATAAAACTACTGCTCTCTGAGTGACATGTAACATTCCTGGCTGTGGATGTAGTGAATAAAAGGCATAGCAAGCTCAGGTCTGCAGTCTTGGCTGCCCAGGGTAGTATAGGTCAAGTCCAAGCTCAGCTTCTTCTGTAAGTTTCATATCTGCCTATTGACTAACTATTTCACTTTGTGCTGTCAGACTCACAGGAGACTAGAGCTTAACTAAAGATGTTCTAGTTACGTTCCTTTCCCCTATTCTCTACATTATGGTTTATATTGAAACAGTACCCTAGAGATCTCATGCAATTATAGACAGGGTTTCTGGAAGAGTATTGGACTATAGCTGACTTGCTACTGGGAGGTAGTGTCTGATGAGGAGCAGATGGGCCACTGTGGTTGTAACTTGGAAGGACACATTTCCCTTTCTGGTTCTTTCCTTTTCTCTCTGCTTCCTGGATGCCACGATGTAGGTAGCTTTTCTCTGTCAGCATCTTCCAACATGTCTTTCCTTATTTGGAGCCAGCCAATTTAGACTAAAAACATAAGCCCAAATAAACTTCTCCTTCTTTAAATTGTGGGTGTTTAGTATTATGTCTCAACCATGAGAAAGTAACTAAGACAGATGGTAATGCCTATGGAATGCTAAAGTCACTACTGTATTTAAACATCATTAGTATGACAAGCTTTCTCACTGGCTTCTAGTATTGAAATGATTTTAAGTGGCCCTTCTTAGCAACTGGATATCATTTTAATATACAAATAGCAATAAGAATAAAAATAATCCAACTACAGCAATTGTTCAAATAATCCTGAGGAAAGGTAAATGATACTTATTCATCCATGGACCTAGTCAATAATTTGTTCAGTAAGCCTTTTACAGTCCAGCACCTACTATGTCCATACACTATGTCCATCAAACGGAGGAAGACCCTGTCATTTCTACCCTCCTGAAAATACATTTCGAATTCTTGGTTTTTTTAAAAAAAATTCTACTAACAAGCACATGGAAGAAATACATTGTGGAAATTGGTGTCCATGTGTGACTTTCTGCAGAAGGCATTTTCGTGCCATTTGGACAGTGAATTCTCAAGATCTTATGGCTCCACTTTAGCAGTGACAGGAACCTTCAGGACAGACTGAATGACTACATCTTATGTGCCCACCATCTGGCTCACCCCTGGAAATCTGGTCTCTAAGAGCAGATCTCTGGCAAAGGGAACCTTGCAGCGTGGATTTGGCCTAATTATGTTTGCTTGTTGCAATGCAATGTCTTTATTCTTCCAAGGGCTCTGGTCCTTACTTACATAGCCAACTCTATTTGGCAAATTATTTCTATGACAGAGCAATGGGCTTGACTGCATTAATGTGATTACCTCTAAGCCCATACTGCATTATGCCATGAGTCTGCAATGCTTGGTTTTCTTGGACTTAGTATCCTCAAGGTAGCAGATGGAGCTAAGAAGTCTGAATGACCCTGTCATAAATAAACACATTGCTCCCTTGGGACTGCCTATAAAGGTCAGCCTCCCAAGTCCCAGGGTTTTTTTAATTTTAATCAGTGAAGAAACTAAGAATTGTTATGGTTTAAATGTTCCTTCATAGACCTTCTTGAAATTGTCTTGCAACTGTATTGACATGTGGGATCTTTAAGAGTTGAGCTAGACCATACAGTTCTGACCACATCATTGGGTTAATGCCATTACCACAGCAATAGGTTATTTATGAAAGGATAAGTTTGGCACCTCCCCCTCTCCATAGTCCTCGCCCATAGGATGTCTCGGTCATGTTGTGATGCAGCAAGAAAGACTTACCAAATTCCATCATCTTGAATTTGGACTTCCTGATCACCAAAACTGTAGGAAATTTTCTATTTATTATACATAGCTCATCTACTGTAATATGTTATAGTAACATAAGACAGTCATTAGTAGGGTACGTTCTTAGCTGTGACCACCCAGGTGATGAGTATGAGCAGTGACAGATGGATCCCTATAGCCTCAATTCAAAGGTCAGGTCTATTTTTGTTCTTAAACTTAAAAGTCTGGTAAGGTACAAAGAAAGATGTGGTAAGCACCTGTTGGCTTGAGTAGAACCTGGAAGACATATAGAACTTTTCCAAGGATATCTAAGACAGGGCAGAGAGCAAAGAGAAACTGAATTCATAGTTAGAATTAAATACACAAAAAGCATACAGATTTGTAAGAGCTTTGGTAAAGGTGATGGGATTATTTTGATGAAACTTAAGGAGGAATTTGGATATGTGGAAATGGACTGCAAGCACTTGCAGTTCAGATTAGGAATGGCCTTAAATGTTATTCTAGATGGTTTGTATTTGTCTCTGCAGACAAAATGGAGATATTAAAGACTTTTTTAAATTAATGGAATAACATAAGCAGATTTACTTTTTAAAAATATCACTTTCATGTACTTAGGTTGATGAATTGGAGGAAGGTGAGACAGAGTGCAGTACAGCAGCCCCCCCAAAAAACGATCAGCACCTTAGTGGTAAGTAGCAGTGGAGGAGGAAAGAGAGGTTCAGATCCAGAAGAGGTTCAGGGCAGAGAAGCATCAGGGCTTGCTGGAGAGGTGCTTGTGGGCATTGAGAGAAAAGGAGAAAACACAGAACAAGTTCCAGGTTACTGACTTGTAGAAACTCTATGCCATATTAATATACTTCAACTTCACTAGGACACTTTGGTTCAACTGTTTTTAAAGGGCATATATAGAATGACTTCTTTGAGCCAAATTTTGTGCTCAATACTGTGGATAGAAAGATGAGTTAGACAGAATGTTTTCCCTAGTTAAGGAGACAGGCACATATGCAGGAAACTTCAACAGTGTACGAAATGCTATCACAAAGATATGCACAGCAATCATTTGCTGGTGTAATCATTCATTTACACTATTTAGAGCACTTCTTGTTCATCTTTGGGTTTTCAGTGCTATAGTCAGTGCCTCTCACATAGCAGAGGTGAAACAAACATTGCCTTGAGTTGAGTCATTGGTATCATTTTGTTGTCAACAAAGCCCATTCCCCAGGAGACTTATAAGGCTCATAATTGTCAAAAGTGTGTAGTAACTCAACATAATATATATTCTTGAAACATTGTCATTCATTTCTATAAAAATTCTTATTGAAACACAGCAAGAAGCGCAGGAGAAAGCTGACTTGACTTTGGGGGCCTGCTATCAGAATCACTGGTTTCAGAATATAAGGTCTCCAGACTTGGCAAACAGAAAGCTCCACCCAAGCTGTGGCAAAACCCTTCTTTCCAACCTCATCTAAATATACGTGGCAAAATATTTCACTTAATCAAATATTAGCTCATCCACCATGCACTTTACTCTGCCCTGGATAGCTTCAAAATAATGGAGTAAAATATTGTTTTGTATAATGTTAGCTCTTCATTATAAGCTTCATAATATATATACTTTTTAAAAGTCAATTATGTAAATCTTTATTTGAGGCAAGAAAACAATTAATGTTGTTTAATCTCACTCTTTGCTTGATATTTCCTGACTCTACTTATTATATAAAAATTGACTATATTGAAATTTTTCCAGACTGCATTATTCAAACCTCAAAAGTTCATGTACCATATTCTAGTCTATGCGATTCACAGAAAAAACAAGATGTTCCCTCCCTTCCCCAAGAAATAAAACAAAACTCAGCAGTTCTTTCTCATTTTGATGATTGAATTCTTTAAGGAAAACCTGTTCACAGGGCATTGAATGAGAATTTTTAAAAATACAGAAATATATATATTGCCATCCACTTACTAAAATTACATTAAATGTCCAATAATAATTTAGCTTCTTAAAACAATCATGTGTGTGTGTGTGTGTGTGTGTGTGTATATATATATATATATATATATATATATATATATATGTTTGTACAGTCTGTGGTCCAAGAATTAAGATAGGGAGACTAGGATAGGATAGTTTTGTTTTGGGTGAAAAGAAACCAAAGTCTGGAGGAAGTGATCTGATATCTAGGTGATGGAGGCATTTGATGGCTTAGCTACTCAATGTCTGATTTCTAGGCAGGGATGACAGATTACAGCCCCTGTGCTGAGTTTCTCCATTGACTCAACTTGGCAGTCACAGGCAAAACGTATGTTTTACTTGGAAATCAGCAAACAGAAGAGATAATGGGAAAAAGGCAAAATATATATGGCCCTTATGGCCTTTCTTGATAATTCATATAATGTTTGTTTCACCATACTTTATTGGTTAAAACAGTTATAACACTGCCTAAGATCAAGAGAAAGAGTTACACCTTACTGGGAATTGGCAAGGTGACACTGAAGAAGAGTATGTATGATAAGAAGTATCTTTGGAAGTTACAACTGGAAGCAGTTATTATAATTTAATATAAGTGGAATAAAGTTTATTTTCCAATCACTGCAATTTTTAAATATTTTTATATTAAATAGCACAAGCCCTTGTACTCAAGTTCTCAGAGGTCTCACACAACAAAAGGCAGAATACTTCTGGAGATACCAGTGCACTTTCTAATTGTGTTGCAAAAAAATCATGTAGTAATAGTAAATTATTTCTGTTCCAATTATCTTCAAATGCCTGTTTGGGGAAGAAATCAAGATAGAAAAATCATATTTTCAGGATTGGTAGGGCATCTTCATCAAAAAGTCCAATCTATTGTAGCACCATTGTAAAGACTCACAAAAAAGAAACACCTAATCTATTTTTAATGCTTTCAAAAGTTCACATTTTTGTTTGTTTTTGTAGCCCCCCAACATACTGTCTTATAGAAATGGAGGGAAGATATCACAAAATTAAGGCCAGAGCAGAATCTCATTGGCAGAAGCCAATGTCCTTCTACTGGGAAAGAAGGAGACAGAGAGAAGCTAGGGAGAGGGATGGGCAATGCTTGGTCCAGAGTGAGGTTTTCTCTAGCCATGGTGCTGAATCTGTGCAATGTGTAGTTAGAAAGAACTAGTCATGGAATAAATCTGAAACCGAGTTTTCCTTATGTCATAGAAACTGTCAAGAATTTCAGGCCTGTTAGGAATTCCTGAAAGGAATTCCTGTGTCCAGAGAAACATGGTTCTGTGCAGAGGGTAGTTCAGAATCACTGAAGAATTCAGAAACATATGTAGCTAACAGAGGCTAGAGGCAGGCCTGCTAAAGTAGGGAGTAACTCAGAGGCCTGAGAATGACTGTGATTGGGACACAAAGGTTGCAGAGAACAGACATAATGGCTTACGCCACAGCTGTGCCCAGAAGCCTAAAGTGAATATTATTTTTTGGCCCTTCATAGGATGTTATTTTCAGAAACATCATAAGGGGCATCAGATATTCCTCTTCTCATTTACAAAGAAAAGTGGTGTTTAAGCAGTGCCTCTTAGAACCACCTACCCCTTCCATCACTTCAAAATTATCCAGATTCTCAGATAAAAGGACAGAAGAGGGAAGAAGTCCAAGACTTAGTTGTTCTGAATTATACATTTATCAAAACTAGACTGAGATATTGTGAAATAGAAAATATTCAAAGGAGAAAATGGGGTAGGGATAAGTAAATAAAGGAAAGAACACATTTGATGGTAAAAGATGGAAACAAAGTTAATGTATATAGGGGGCCAGAAGTTGTAGGGTGGGCAGGGGAATAGGAAAAATGAGAATTAAATTGTGTCATGGACTGCTACAAATTCTCAATGTTGACTGTGATAATGATGTATATATAAAATATACCAATAAAGCCAATTTAAGAAACAAAAATGAGGCTGAGAATTTAGTTCTGTGGTTCTGGCACCTGCCTTGCAAGTGCAAGGGCCTGGGTTTGATCCCTGGTAACTACATATAATATA
Organism: Petromus typicus; assembly: GCA_004026965.1. NCBI lineage: Eukaryota > Metazoa > Chordata > Mammalia > Rodentia > Petromuridae > Petromus > Petromus typicus. The sequence goes on along the minus strand of PVIR01002355.1, from coordinate 24,686 downwards.
GGGCATGGAGACTCACACCCACCAGCAATCAGAAGCACATACAGTGCTGGATGTAGTGGCTCACACCTGTAATCCCAGAATTTGGAAAGCAGAGGCAGGAGGATTGCAGTGAGTTCAAGGCTGAGCTCAGGGCCAGCCTGAACTACAAAAGTAATACCTTGTTTAAAACAAAAGAAAAGAAAAATGGATTGATCTTATCTTTAAAAAAACATATATACCAAAAGATAGTGAGATACCAAAAATAGACAAATCTAACTCTATAGTGGAGTAGAGGAGGGAAAATGAATAGAGAGTGAAATAAATTGGGGTTTTTTTGGTTGTTTTGTTTTTTTAACAGAGAACACTTTTCATACATTGGAATTGCTTTGGATACATTTGATCATGTTGCCCATTTACACACTAAATTATGTTGCCTCTTATAAAGAGGAGACAAAGGTTCTCCTAGACTTTCCTAGGATTGTTGAATGGTCCCTTGCAAATTAAACTAAAAGAAGACAGATCAAAAAAGAACAAAATCTCTTTAAATGTGTATCACTTGTACAATGGGAGCACATGGTGATGGTTAAAGCTCTAGTCGGAATATGGGGACCTCTGTTTCCAGTTGAATAAAGGGAAGGGAGAGGAGCAAAGGCAAATATAGAGAAAAATAAGTGGTTTTTAGAAAGTGGGCATTTAGGAGAATGAATGGAGGTGTGATGGTCTGGGAGGTATTCATTCTTGTGATAAGAGTCAATCTTAGTTATTTTCATAGGCTCTGATTTTAAGTTATTTGTTATTTGTTGTAGTTATTTGTTTTAAGTTATTTGTAATAAGTTGAGTTCAGCTTTCATTAAATACCATATGTCTTCAACTTAAAATAATCCTCATGTCAATGGGCATAATTTAGTGTGTCATATTTTGGAACCCCATTAGACCATAGAAATATTGCCCTCCTCCACTAGGAGCTCACAAGGGATAAGCATCTCTCTTGTGATTCTTTCTCTCTGCAGGCCAATCAGCTGCTCCATCTTCTCCGACTGAAAGGATCAAGGACCTTCATTGCTATCAGTGTATAGAGCAGGGCTCCATGCAGCTCACTCTGTTTGTGTAAGCAGTGGGTAAACAGGACAGGTTTAGATAAATAACCAAGGTCCCAAAGTTTAAAAATTCATTTTGCAGCACTCCTCTAGCCTGGCTATGTGACTTCACCTTGAATTATGAAACAGTTATATAACCGAGATCCCCAGCAGAGAACTGTACTTGAAACCGCTTCTGTCTTGTTCAAATGAAACCTAGAGACTAGGTACATAATGATGGCACCCTAGAGCTATTATCAGTGCATATTGTGGCTTTGGTGTTGATAATGAGCATGTTCAAGTACATTCCATTCCTCTCTCTGTTTTAATCTCAACACCACTCCAGTTACAAAGCAGTGAGCACAGTCAATCTTTTTCACTTTTATCTGCTTTGGTTCTTTTCAGCATATTCTTGGGCCAAGGGTGAGATTCCATTTCTGGTTCTCAGCTGTAATTCACCTGGAACAAATCCTTCCCTGCTTTTCCTGTCCCCAATTGTGCTTTCAAAAAAGACAGGCTTTGGGACTACTCCATGTTCTGTCCTAGAAAATTTTCTTTTCACTCAAGTCTGTAAAAGGAATGTTCAAAACGTGATAACTATATTCCTTTTGGTCACACCCCACCCAGCCATATGTTGTTGTTTTTTCAGCACACTTAGATTTTTTTTTTTTTTTGCAGGATGGCAATATGTTGTTTTTTTGGGTTGCCGCTTGTTTAGGAGTGCTTTTTTTGAGTCTTATGGTTGTGAGAAATATGCCACATTTCTCGGATCAGCCTCCTTGACCAGACCCCACATTGCATGAGAGCTGGCCAGTATCTGACTAAAGAAATTCAAGACAGGAGAAGGCACATCTTTTCTGTTTTCTGGAAGGTCTCCAGATAGGGAACAAGAAAGCAGATATGGAGTAAAGAAATCATCATTTTTATTCTTACAAGGAAAAATGGTCTCACACCCTGCCCACTGTCAAGCCATGTATGAAATATGTCTCTGCTCACACGGTGTTCTCATACTCACACAGGTGTATGTGTAGGGACAAACGTTCTCATCTGACTATTCCAGTTTTTTTGTTTTATTTCTGTCCTATATGCCCTTAGCTAGGGCACATACTTTTCTCTTCTGTGCTCAACATTACTCCTTCCACCCTAGAGAAATTACCCTAACAGCACCCACCACTCCCTGAAATACAGGTCAGGTGTGCTCTTTAGTCTTCACAGCCCTATGAAAGGAAGGCTTGTGATAGCAACAATTTGTCTGCTCACTGAGCCACCAAGTGGCAGGACCAGGAAGCCCAGGTCTTGCAAGCTGCCCATGTGAAGCTCTGTGTCTGGGCTCTTCCCTTAGCTTCCTTTAGTGGGATTAAACGTCATTAACTAGATGTAGCTTCCAAGGCCTACTGCAATTCTCCTCCACGTGTCCCCCTCTTGCAACTTCTGTGCAAGTCCTTCCTCCTAGTAAAATCAGGCACTCTTCAGGGTACATGCTTGTTCACCTTAATTTCCACCACCTCCATGTGTCTTAACTCCACCAGTTACACACTGAAGCTCATCAATTCAGGGTCCTCAAGACAGGGTTGCAGCTCTGTGAATGTGGATCTTTCTTGAAGGGTTCAATCTCCTACAAGGATTTGGGTAGAGGCTTCCGAGCTTTATCTTGCTCAAAGGTTGGGTTAAGAAGGCTGGATTTAAATCCAAGACAATTTAGGGGCTGGGGATATAGCTCAGTGGTTCCAGCATCTGTCTTGTAAGCACAAGGACCTGGTTTCAATTCCCAGTAACCACATACAGTACTGGGTGTGGAGACTCATGCCCAGCAGCAATCAGCACCACATACCACAGTGCTGGGCGTGGTGGCTCATGCCTGTAATCCCAGCACTCAGGAGGCAGAGACAGAAGGATTGCTGTGATGTGAGTTTGAGGCTGAGCTCAGAGCCAGCCTGAACTACAAAGTGAGACCCTGTTTAAAAAAAAAAAATCCAAGACAATTTACTTCTGTTGCAAAGGTGCATGATTCTCACATGCAAATGAGCTAACCCATGGAATCTTTGGGAGAACTGAACAAAAATGCTATCTCCAGACTGGAAATTATATATTAGTTCTTTTAATACTTTTCCTTCCTCCTATTTATAGTGAAACTCTATCCTTAGGAAGTCTTAGAGGTAAGCAAAATTATAGTATGTTGGGTTGAAGAAACAGAAAATGTAAATGGCTAAGGCCTTGTACAAACTTGTTTGCCTTCACAGTGCTGGGCTGAGAGCCAGGCTGATCTTACTTGTGTGAAAATAATTTAGTGACCTTTCCAATCTATATGGCTGGAGAATCTTCATAGGGTAAGACAGAGAAACAAGGACCACAAGAAGGACTGAGTTTATTATCTTTCAATCACATGGTCAAGGAGATGGCAGAAACTCATTTACTTTTACTTCACTTTAACAGCCAACCTTGAACTCTTTTGTAAAGGTATTGAGAACAAAATTTTGAACTTCATGGACAAATGGTACACCGTGTATATATACCAATACAAATATATATCACTTTATGTCAGTAGAATATGATTAAAATGTACCTTTTCACTCAATTCCGTTAAGTAATAAAAATAAATAATACAGTGTTTTCTATTTTCTTCTCTTTGAGCTGATTGTGCATTGTATTGAGCAATGAGTTTCCATGCAGCATCCTGAGTTACCATGAGCTGCCCTGTAAGTGCACTGCTTCTGAGATCAACTTCCTGTTTATACCAAAAAACCTTAGGCACAGACTGCTGAGAGTTGATCTGTGAACATCTAGTCTACTGCTCTATTTTCTTTTTCTCTTGTACATAAAAAAATTCCTAAATCATAATTTACTTTGCATCTAGATATGAATATGTCTTTTCCAAACTGCCACTATTGTTCTTGTTTGGAGCTCAGAGGGCTCTGCTTGACTGAGACCATCATGTATAGAAAGCAAACCCTGGTCATGGACACCATCAGCACTATGATTTAGAAATTTAAATGTGAAGAGTAAGCCAGGTGTACCGGCTCAAACCTGTAATTTCAGAACTCTGGAGGCAGAGGCAGGAGGATTGCTGTGAGTCTGAGGCTTGCATGAGCTACATAGTGAGATCAGGGCCAGCCTGAACTAACAAGCAAGACTCTGTCTCAAAAAACTAAAACTAACTAACCTAAATAAATAAATCAAAGTGAAGAGTGACCCTTTCCTGTTGACTGCAGGGTCATCCTGGCTACTCATTCTTCATAGCTTTGCTTATGATGCTTTCTTGGGTGAAACTACCCTTTCCTACCAATTTCCAATTTTACCTTTGATCTCCCTCAGAAATCAGTAAAATAGCATAACAGTATAAAAAGAACCAAAGAAAGAGAGAAAAACAATAAGGATAGGGTACGGTTTGATTTTAATCAGAACAGATGAGGTAGAACTCACTGAAAAAAAATGACACATGAGCAAAAGACAAATGGAAACCAGGAGCCGGCACGTGAATGAAGGAAACTTGCCCTTTGCCCTCTGAAATGTTGATGACTGAGTCTTCTAGGATAAATTAACAATGCAGGTACAAATAGAGGCCAAAGACATACATGTTTTTAACACCAGTAGCACAGGAAAGAAAAGTAAGTACCCAACGATCCAATGAGAGTTAGCAGTTTATATGCCCTGCTTGATATGGAAGGGAAACAGAGCTTTAGGAAATTTGAATAAATTATTTTTCAAAAAACTATATGGCCCTAAAGAACAGACAGGTCTGGGAAAACGCTCCCTTGGGCCCCTGGTGTGGAATCATATTAACTTAAACTTCTTTCCTCTAAATTAATCTTCTATTTGATGGGATTGTAGAAAAAGATTTATGATAACCATACTTCTGGAGAAACTCTCTGGGTTAGATGAGTGACTTTCAGAGAACAGCCCTCCCATTCCCCTAGGAAGGAAAAAGGTTAAAGTGATAGGAGTGATGATGTGAAAGTTAGAGAGACTCCAGGTTCCTTCATTAGCAAAGTTCTCAGCCTATCAATCATCAGACTGGTGTGTTGCTATTTGAGCCCTCACATTAGCAATAAGTAGAAAGTATTGGCATTCAAAAATAAGAGATAATATCCTTAAAAAGCTTTTCAAATACAAAGTATTAGAACAATATTATGTGATTTTTCATTCCAGCAGAGAAGTTTTAGAGAAATTTAAATGCTACTCACAGTTATCAAGAATTACAGACAAACTTTGGTTTATCTGCTGGGGTAGCCCTTCATGAACACAGTGAGTCTTTACAAAACTTTAGTTAGGCAACTTAGCTCTGACAAGGTACAATGGAAAATAATTCTGAAGTATAAACTCTTCTCAGAAGGATATCACACTGGGTGTGATAGTTTCTTATGGCTGCTGTTACAAATTACACAAACAAGAAAGCTTACAACTATAGGCATTTATTCTCATGTGGGACTAGAAGCCATAAGTTAAAATCAATACATTGGCAAGGCATACGAGTTCCCAAGGCTCTGAGGGAATCCTGGGAGTTTCAGACATACTCTGGTTTGTGATTTCACAGTCTGTTACCCTGCGTGAACATAAGCATTTCTTTTCTTTGCATGTCTGCTTAGTCCTAAGGACATCTGTCATTCAACTGTGGACCAACCTGGATCATACAGGGTGATCTTGGGTTCCTTAGCTTAATGATGTCTGTGCTCTCAAACAACCTGGAGTGACAACCAGCATCACTGTCCTGTGAAACCAAAGAGAAGACAGACAGAACCAGAGAGGACAGAGCTTAATTTACTAGAGAACTTACTGACAAGTATAATTTGGGGCAGCACAAAGAAAACATTTGGATCACTGCAACATGACACAGAAAGAGGGTCATTTCTATGATTCTATGCAGGGAAACTATGCAGGAAAAATTAATCAGAGTTACTCAGAAGCAACTAAGGTGTTATGTCTCAAGGTGGTTGTATCTCAGTTAGGTCAGATTGAATGCATACAATCTGCCAAAATCCCTTTTATCCTTTCTCTTTTCTCTTTCTGGCTTTCTTTCTTTCTTTCTTTCTTTCTTTTTTCTTTCTTTCATTCATCTTTCTCTCTCTCTCTTTCTTCTTTCTTTCTGTTTTGATAAAGGACCTGCCTTGACACATATCACAGGCTGTCCTTGAACTTTTGACCTTCCTACCTCAGCCCTCCTGAGAGTGCCACCACACAGGATATAAAGGCTCAAAAAGGTCTAAAAATCTAATTAAGATCATACTTACAGGTTCTGGAAGTTATGATGTGAACACACTATGGAGAGTTCTGGCACACAGGAGTGAATGATAGATGGAGGACAAGTACTCATAGTAGAAAAATCTCTGCCTATAGCTGGAATAGAGATTTAATGAGAGAATGGAAGGGTGAACATGTAGATCTGGCCACCACAAATTCAGAATTGAAGAGTCAGTTCTTTTTGTTCTAGGAGCACTTAAGCTGTCACCTAGGCTTTCTCTTTCAAAATGAAAAAGGCTAATAGAAGTGTATGAAGAAATGCTCAACATCATTGGTCATTCGAGAGATGCAGATGAAAACCATACTGAGATTTCATCTCATTACACAAAGAAGGGCTAAGCCAGCAACAAATGTTGGTGAAGGATTTAGGCCCAGAGTCATACAAGCAGTAACAAGACAAGACTCAGAATCTAGATTCTAGTACTTGAGTACATGCATTCTTCTTATATGTTTTTCTGATGGCTGTTTTTCCCTCCATAATGCCCCTCTCCTTTTTGAGGAAGAGGAGGTTGAATTCACAACATAAGTCAATACAAGGGGAAGTTTCCTTGAATTCATGTCTAATTTCTTTTATATCTTTGATACAAGTGAGGGGACTGAAAAGTCAAGTAACCATTTTTCAAATACCTTTTTGTAAATCTTTGTGTACCAGCTCTCCTTTGGTTGAGAAAAAGGAATCCTTCTCCACTCTTGGTGGGAATGTAGACTCATACAACCTCTGTGGAAATCAGTGTGGAGATTCCTCAAAAAGCTAAGATTGGAGGTCCCATTTGACCCAGCCATCACCCTGATAGGTATATACACAAAAGATTAAAAGATTCATATCACAGAGATATATGTGCACCCATGTTTATAGCAGCTCAGTTTGTGATAGCTAAATCTTGGAAACAACCCAAAAGTCCATCAACTGAAGACTGAATAAAGAATATGTGGTTCTTTTATAGAATGGAGTATTATTCTGATATTTAAAATGATAAGATTGAGTCATTCATACTCAAATGCATGTATCTTGAGGACATCCTCTTAAGTGAAATAAATAGGTCACAGATGTGTAAATATCATATCTTTTCTCTGGTATGAGAAAATTAAGATGTAGATGAGTTATAGTATGCATAGCTGATTTTTTGAAATAGAAAATATTTGAAAGGAAAGAGCATGTAGGGGTAAATAATGAGGGGGAAAAGAATGCAACAGTAATAAAAAAAAAGGAAACAAAGTTTATATATGTAGGGGGTGGGGATTGCAGGTACTGGGGAAGGGGGAAAATGAGAATCAAGTCATGTCATTTTCTGCTAAAAACTCTCAATGTTGAATGCAATTATGATATGTATTCATAATGTACCAATAAAGATTTGATTTTTTAAAGCCTTCTAGGTGATTCTATGTTCTTTAATCTTTTGGTTGAATCATGAGCTTGTCTCTCATCCAGCTGATAATGCTGTGATAATTTGAAAGGACTATTGAAATGATCTAACCCAACTTTATCCATTTAAGCCCTAGCAATTTTCTCCCCCAGAGTCATACAAGCAGTAACAAGATAAGACTCAGAATCTAGATTCTAGTACTTGAGTACATGCCTTCTTCTTATATGTTTTTCTGATGGCTGTTTTTCCCTCCATAGTGCCCCTCTCCTTTTTGAGGAAGAAGAGGTTGAATTCACAACATAAGTCAATATAAAGGGAAGTTTCCTTGAATTCATATCTAATTTCTTTTATATCTTTGATACAAGTGAGGGGACTGAAAAGTCAAGTAACCATTTTTCAACTACCTTTTTGTAAATATTTGTGTACCAGCTCTCCTTTGGGACGTTGTTTCTGTTTCTTTGGTCTTGGGTGAGATTTTCTTTTTATATCTTGTATGTTCTATCACAGAAGTATTGAATGGATGTTGTGTTGTACTCTAGATGCAGCCAAACTACTTACTTCAGAATTACTGGTCTCAGGAAGAGCTGAAAGTGTCTAGAAATTTACTCACTAGAGTCTTACATGCCAACTAGGAGTTACTCATGTGAATGAGAGCCCTCGTGCCAGACCAGACAGAAGTATTTCAGGAAAGTTAAAAAGACATATGCAAAGACCTTCACTAAGGGAGTACAATGTTCCCTTTTTGAACTTGCATTAAGTACAGAGTTGCTGGACAGTGGAGACATGCTGGTCTTTGTGCATCAAATAGAAACAAGTGGAAGAAACTGAGGTGAAAGGTGAAGTGAGTGAGGTGGACAAATGAGGAATCATAGAGGGTGATGATCGAAATGATAAGAAATTTGAGTTTACCCTGAGATCAGTAAGAAGCTTATAAAACAATAGGATCAGATCTGTACTCTAAGAATCTTCTCTGGCTATACATAGTAAGGGAATTCAAAGGACCATCTAAGGGATTAAATACAGTACCAGCAATGTCTAAAATTGTTTATTGTATGCACTGTCCTACATAATTTGACTTCATTGCTGTATAATCTATGCTAGAACCTTAGAAAACAGGCGCTATTGTTATTTCAGTGTTACAGGAGAGGAAACTGAGGCACTGTGCACTGTGATCTCTTTGACTGCCATGTGTAAAATAGATGAAGTTGTGGCCACAAGTGAATGTGGGCAAATAAATCAGGACTTTTTGGTGTCCAGACAAGAGATGAAATAGTTTGGACCAGGAATATGAGAGTGAAGTTGCAGAGCAAGGAACACTCCTGGAGATTTTCAAGTAAAGCCAATAGGATGTGCTGAGCGACTAAAATTTAGGAAATTGTAAAAATCAAGGAGTTTTCCTAGGTTCTTGGTCTAAACAGATGGATGAAATGGGGTACCATTCTGTGGTCATAAATAGTTGTGTAGAACAAAATAGAAGTTTGGCTTTAGAAATTTTGTGCTGTAGAGAATCTAAACTTGGTTCTACCAACACATGTTGTTTATTCTATGAACAAGAAATATAATATTTTCTCATCTATTTTTTGCTTTATGTTTAACAGAAGCTACTTAACCTGCTACGGGGGGAAATGTAGTGATGTTTCTCAAGGAATTACTAGAGATGAATTTTTAAGTGCTAAACACTAATAAGAAGAGCCAAAAAATCCAAAGAAATGGCCTCTCTCTCTATCTCCTTCTCTCCCTTCCTCACAACTTCCCTTCCCCTAACTGTCCACAGCATACACCATATCCATATATAATTTAAGCATTATGTATTCCATAATACGTAAGCAATTAAGTATTCCATTTATGGGTACAGAGGCTGTGAATATGACTAGGCTTTGCGATTTTATAAAGTCATGCCACTGATTTCATGAATATTCACTGAGGTTGTGGTGTGTGTTCTGGGTAGGTACTGAGCTATTTGACCCATGCTCAGGCAGCAAGTCCACTGTCAGCCAAACTCAGCGGGTTGGTGAAAGAGCCAGGACATGGCAATTAAAAGGACGCAGCCAAGTGTAGCTCTCTCCAGCTGCTCTTTTGTACCCAAAACCCACTTCTCTCCAAGCCATCCCCCCATCTTGTTGTTACCTAATGACCTACTTATTCTATAAATGTGGACTAAGTGGAGGTAGAAGAACAAAGTGACCTCTCTCTTCCTTCTCTTAGCCAATTAAAAGGGAACTTTTAAATAGTAACATTGAAGCTGCATTTGGATCATTGTGTAAAAAAGGAAATGGAGAAGAATAAGTAAAATGATAGCACCACTGAGCTCCTAAAATTCTACATATTCTGGTTTCTTTATATTTAAGCACAATTGCCTACACTGTACTTCCAACAGCTTACAAACAGACACATCAGACTTAACAACCTAAACAGAATTCTTGACTTTTTGACCACCACTCAACTGTTCCTCTGAAGAAGCAGTTCTGGAGTCTTCTCATTCCCTCACACATTACACTGACCGTAAATCTTAGTGGCGGTAGCTCTAAAGTTCACTAGATTCACAAATGTACCCTTGGCCATCTCCATGGTTTTATCCAAGATGCCCCTCTGGTTTCTTGGCCAATCTTTCTGTCTCCTTATCTTCACCCTCATTATCCCATGATCATTCCTCCACACATGTTGCTAGAAAGATCTCAGGAAAGCTCTACTTTGTTCAAACTTCCATTGACTTCACATTGCAACCACAATTACAGTGGCAGCCCGCAGCACATTTGTGATGTGGGACACTTTCTAGACCTCTTTTTTCTTCCTCTCACCTCTTCATCTCATTCACCATTAACCCATTCTCTTATTTCATTTTTTACATGCACATTCTCAGCTTCAGGTCTTTCCTTTCACTAGTTTTTCGACTTAGATTGTTTTCTCCATCCTATCACATGATCTCTCTCTGTCAGTCTGCTGTCTCTATCCAGATAGATGCCTTCTCCTCTAGGAGGCCAGTGTTGACCACCTGAACTGAAGACAAAGCCCAATCACTTGCTGTAGCAGCACCACACTTTATCTTCTCTAAAGTACTTAAATATTGATCTGTAAATGTGTTTATTATTGCCTTCCAAAACAGCTAAATTTTCTGGAGGACTCTGACTGGTTCATATTGTACTACACCATCTACAACAATCAAAGGGCATACTAAATAGCAGATGGGCTGACTTTTCTTTAATTTTGAAAGACTTGAATGGAAATACTTAGAATGGACAAAAGAGAAAATGTTCAAATGAATGAAAGAAAACAACCACATACTACACAATAATGCAAGGTATTGACTGCATTTTATCAGAGCCATTTTATAAACTATGGGCAGTAAGAATGTTTCATAATTCTTTATGACCTTAACACATACTATCTTGAGATCTCATGTTTGTTTGTCATGTACAGATGCACTTATTTTATTATATAGTTATTTTTGGGGTACTATAAAAAATAAAGAGGCCAGAGATTTTTACTGATGGGAAGATTTTTTAAAAGATTGGCTGTGGAGGACCCATTTCACCTTGATTTCAACTTTTCTTTGAACTTGAGTATCACTGACCATCAGTAGTGATCCTGCTGAAATTCCCTGTAGCTCTTTTGAGAGTGAATGTCTCATATTTGAGTAACATGCCAGCAGAAATGAGCTATAAATTTTCCATGAGAAAAGTACTTGAGATTTTCCTGACCCTGAAAGAAAATTCTTATGATAAATAGACAGAAGGAGGGTTTGATAACTGTGTTGGTTAATCCTGATTATCAACTTGACTGCATCGATGATTTCCTAAGAAATTAGTGAAGTGCACTTAGTGCTTCTGCAAGGATGTTTCCAGAGGAAGTTAGTACAGGAGACACAGCAACTGAGGGCAAAGGCCAACCTGAATGTGAGTGATACTATACGCAGTGGCCTAAGGCTGAACTGGCAGTGGCTGAGTGACACCAATGATGTAAAAATGAGCCTCAAAAAAGCCCTCAAGTGAAGGAATCCACTGCAAGCTTTGGGTCCCCACCAAGTATCAGAGGATGTGGGTGACTGATGGAGGGAGTTAGGGGGATTCAGGTCTTTAGTCACGCTGTGTCCTTTTTGACCTGGTAACTTCAACCTTCCTTCTCAGGTTTTCCTTGAGTTTACAAACATTTGCCTGTATCTGTGTTCAGCAGATCCAGCTACATCATTTGTGGGATTATGAGCAAAATGAAAATGCAGAGCACCCTGTCTGAAAATCATTCAGAACTTTAGAACTTTGGTGACGGCAGAACTTTCAAGCAAGTTCAGGATGTTCCTGAGCACAAGAACATGGGGAAATGAGATTAACACCACAGCCCTGTCCTCCACCCTGTGATTAGTTTTCAGAGCATAGGGCATTGGCTCTGTGCAGCCAGATCAGCTCTAACCCTAGTCCTTACCATCCAGCTCCTCTCCAGAGAAAACTTCCTTGCTTGTTTCTCATTGTTCTTTTTTGTCAATAAAATTTGCATTTATATTTGACATTATATTGTGTTTTCTTGAAAACAGGATAGATTTAGAAAAATTTCAAGTACTTACAGTCATGCTGGTGTGATATACAAGCAGTTGTTTCCATCCAACACTCCGAATGTGGGGCACTAATGAAGAAGTATCTTCATATATTGGACTCTTTAGCTTAATTTCACCACAACTCACTCAGCAGTCAGAGTTTGAAGGGGCTTCTTGAATTCAGAACCCAGGGGCTTTAGTCCAAAAGCAGTTTCTCCCTTTCTCCCTTTACTGACCCAGGGTGAGTTTATTCTAGCATGATTAGTTAGTGAGTGGTGCATGGAGATATATGGGATCCTACTTATGCCTGTAACCTCTCAGGAAGAGTGGCACCTCAAAACTGCTGACTGACTATGATCTGATGTCCTCCTTTACAGTGTTCTCCATGAGAACTTAGAGCACATCTGAGACCACTGGCACAGAATGCCCCACAAGACAAGAAAGACACACAGCTGAGGATATGTTCTCTCTCTCTCTCTCTCTCTCTCTCTCTCTCTCTCTCTACTGTTCAAATTTTCTTGAGATAGGAGGTATAAGAAACTTGTTAATAGATTAAAAATTGATTGTAAATACACAGTGTTTTACTGCGGGCAATTTGGGAGAGAAAATTTCCTTCCAACTTCCACCTTCTGACAATTAGCATGCATCTCAGACCTTCCTTTATTCAAGGCAAGGCCGGGTGGGTGTAAGGTTATTTCCTCCCTGTCTCTCTCCTCCTTGTGTATGTTCCAGTCTACCCCTGGGCATTAAGGCAACATGACATAAGAATATATTTTCTAAATTTGCATAAAATAAGAACTTCACAGATGGGCAGCACATGCTTCCCATAAGTCCAGTGTGAAAATGGCTCGATAGCACTTGTCGCTACACACATTCTTTCCACATTTCTGGCACACGTACATCTTAAACAAACAGGAATTGCGACAAGCAAAACAGATGGGCAACAAAAAAAGTTTCCAAAGCACGCATCCCAAAATTCTTCCTTGAACATGGTACTGTATCACTTGTCACAATAAATCTGAAGAAGTTTGGGTATTAAAAGACAGTCTTTGCTGGAGGGGAAAGCTCAAGATATTCATTTCCATAACTTAGGCAAAAAATGTTTCAAACACCTTTGTGTCCCCTAATTATGGAGAGACAGTCTCTAAAGTGTCCTTCTGCATTTTGGGTGACTTGCTAATTGTGCAGGAAGATTTCTCTGGTGTCCTCTGCTTTTGTTAGTACACATAAATGGAAGTGGTATGCCTGGAGGGCAGGAGTGGATGGAAGCATATTTCATATTCCACACGTTGTCAAGTATGTTTCTCTATTTGATTAGCTGAACCCACATTTGACCAGGTAGCTTCTATGCAGAGACATGAACATTCTGATTAAAGAAAAAAACAATAGTTATAGCTCTAGCTAAATTTCTAAATTTACTTGAAAAGAAATTGAAAGAGCATTTGATGGGACCTTAGGGAAACCAGGACTTTGGTACTAGTTTTATCTCAGATTATGAAACCGAGATTAGCACACCCTTAACTCTCTGGACTTTCCTTCTTACCGAGTTAGTCCGTCCATCAGACAGTTCCATTTCCCACTGCTATTGCTGCAAGTCCTTATCTTTTTTAAAAATTGAAAGCATAAATCCATCCAAAATCACTGCTACCTTTGTGAGCAGATTTCTCTGAGTGCTGGGACAGGAAATCCCTGCATCAGGGACAAACTCTCCTACTTGTTTGCTATAAGCCACATCAATACCCCCTCCAAGCTATCAATCCTCTCCACCCAGAAGCTGAGGGCAACCAGCAGAGGCCAAAGAGAGCAAAAATAATGCCCTAAAGTATTTCCAAGGTTTGAGATATTTAACTTGTGTGGCACAATTTAGATCTGTTTTTTAAATTTTTAAAAGCAATTATTTTTCTTCTGCCCTTCAACCCACCTACACTGATGCATATCACTTGGCTCTACACCAAAATGTGGTAATTAAGCCACAGATCCTCAGTGTTCTCCAGCAAGCCACAGTTGTTTAACTGAGGTTCATCTTGGACAGTTTATCAAGATAAAATAATAGTAATTTTATCTCAAGAAACTGACATTCCTGCCAATCTTCCAAAAATTAAACCCTTCAAAAAGTTTTCTATATTTACCTTACACTGTGCACTGTACTACATATGTATATTTAGAACTTAAGGCTGTGTGTTAGTGGTAGAGCACTTGTCTAACATGTGAAGAGCTTGGTTCAATTCCTATCTCCACAGCACGTGTGTGTGTAACTTAAATAAATAAGAAAATATTATTGATTGATGCTAGCATATTTATAGGTCAGGAACTGTGCTTTATTTATCTAATTCTCATAACAAATCTTTGAAATAGAAATCACCTTCATTTTTTAGTAAAAAATACTGAAGCACAGAAGTTGGATTAACTCCCCTCAGGCACACAGCTAGAAGGTAGAAAGACCCTTTATAGTCCTAGGAAGAATTGTGCAAAAACTAGTCTCCACTGTTGTTTTATTGTAATTCTTGGTATTTTCTTTCTACTTATTTTTGTCAAAAAAAAAAAAAACTTTTAAAGGTTGAACTGATGTATATTTTCATCTACTCACTTCTAAGGCAATCTTAGCAGCCAATAATTAAAATTAATGTTAAGTTTAAAGCCTCTGAGATTCACCAAGCTTCTCAGTCATAAAAGAAACTCATTAGATGATTGTGGCAATGTTCACTTACAGTCTCAGCACTCTGGGTGCCTTAGGCAGGAGGATCTAAAGGGCAAGATGCGTTAGCACCTTAGCAAGATGCTGCCTCATGGAGGGTTGAAGATTTGACTCAGTGCAGAAATCTTGAGTTTAATCCTTGTATTGAAAAAGAAAAAAGAAAGACAACATGTTCATCCCTTTATTTAATAACAAAATGAATTAGGATTTTAAAGATAAATCAGTAAATATTACAAAAAAGTTGGATTTTTGAATTAACTTTTGCATGTTTATTTATTTGTACTGTATTCTACATTCTAGCCAAAATCTTTCCTATTGTAATGTAATTTTGTTTTGCTAACGTAAAATAAGTTTATACTGTTAATAAATAGAGGCCCTAAAATAGTGAAGAACCAGAAGTATGGCAAAGGAAGTAAATTTAGACTAACAATTTGTCATGGGAAATCTACACAGTGGGAAATCTACCAATGCGCTGTCAGTTATTAGTCATGAAGATCATTACATAGCGTGAAACAGCAATGCCCAAACATTCACATCCAATGTCTTTATGACAATTAAAATATTTATATTTTGGGTTTTTCTAGTGCTCTTTTTTTTTCAACTCTTTTAAATCAAACAAGTTCATTTTCTAAGATCCAAATTCACCTCAAAGTTTCTTGTGAGAAAATGTCAGTGTGACATCATGATAGGCTGCAAGGGACACATTCCAGTAAGTCAGAACACTCTGGTGGAATCTCTTCTTCCTGTTTGCAGGAAAAGGCGAGCTCAGGGAGCCAAATCTCTCATCCAGATAATTAGCAACTATCCAATCTGGTAATTGAGGACATGTGCGCCAAACCTTCTTGGCAACCTCAGGCAAACAGTTGCACGGTGGTCAGTAGTCGGTCGCACAAGCCAGCCCCACAGTGTGCTCAGCCCTACATTAAGAACTTTGCATTAAAGATGGATCAGATTTGCTCTCTGACTTGAAAGAATAAATGTGCTAAATTGTAAGGAAATTGGAAGTTCTTAGTCCTAAATTTGGCAAGGCTGAGAACAAAATTATTTCATTAACCCTAGCTTTTTATGATTGCCAATGAAAGAAATTGCTCCTTTCTCTCTTTTTATTGTAACTTGGAGGAGATTTTCAAGAATCAGGTACATCCCAATGCAGGTGCCTAAGCACAGAGGGACATGAACATTAATGGGAAGAGGATGACCCCTAGAAAGGTATCATTCACAACTGGAAATTTTCAGAAAAGTCTTCCAAATTTCTGGCATATTTCTACAGATTTAAATGCAATTACTTCAGTCTCTTACTAGAGACCAACCACAATCACTCTACTAATTCAGACATTCTCGACTAAAAGTTTACTCTAAGGAGAAAAAGAAAGCAGCTCAAAGGAAAGATGTGATTGTGTTATGTGAAGCAAGGCTGATGCCACCAGGAATGTCTGGCAGACAAATTAGAAACCCATCATTTCACAGAACAATAATTAGCCAACATTTGGTTTTCTACTTAAAATGTAGATATGTGTAAGCCAAACAAAACCTTTTGGAGGCTACTGTTCTCATGAACAAGCTTTTGTGGTTTGTTTTGAAATGATTTGCTAAGAGATAGATGCGCCTGCTTAGTTTGATTTTAGCTCACAATGGAAAAGAAAGCAGAGGCATTAAAATCATATAGGCAAGTTTAGAGTTAAAAGTGGCTGAACTGGAGCAAAATTCCTGTAGCCAATTGTGAAGAAAGCAACTATGTAACTGTGTGTACATTGGATAAAGACTGATTGTGAGGAAATGGGCATGTGAGCCTTTCAAAATTAAGGTCAGTTTTAGTGAGTTTCAACTTGCTAGTAAAACCATGTTTGTCAAACATGTAAAAAGTGAGTAAGATTCAGCCACAACTTCTGTGCATGTGAATACCTCAACTGCAACACATTTGAAGGATTTTTAGTGTGTTGTTAACTACTTTACAGTTTTTAAAAAATAGTACTTGACATTTGGAAGTGAAATGATATGTGCAAAACATTAGTCAGATGGTGCTTCTTGCTTTGTGAATGAACTGCATGTATTCTGAACAAATTAGATTCAAGGTTTAACACCATCCATTCTTCAGAGGCCCCCAAACTCTACACTCTCAAAACACCTGAGAATTTAATCACTAAAACCACCCAAATACACAAAATTTCTAATGACACACTAGAGACAAGGGATACCTTATGTGATGAAAGGAAGAAAAGAATTGCAGCAGAAGGAAATAATGATCTATATTGTGATGATTAGACTGATAGAATACAAGCTTCAAACACATAATCTTGTCCTGTTCACCGTATTGATCAACACTGTACTTTCAATACATACTAGGTATAGAAAACATTTCTTTTTTTAAGTCTTTGGAGACATTTTGTAGTTCAGGTTGACCCTGAGCTCAGCCTTGAATTCACAGCAGTCCTCCTTCCTCTGCCTTGGAAGTACTGAGATTACAGGTGTGAACTGCTATGCCCAGTATTGTGGTATGTGGTACTGATTGCTCGTGGGTGTGAGTCACCACACCCAGCATTGTTGTATGTGGTTATCAAGGATTGAACACAAGACCTTGTGATTGCAAGGCAGGCACTGTAACCACTGTCATCCTCTGGGGCTATTTGTAAAATCCTGAATACAAATAGTCCGCTATATCCACTTTCTGCATCTGTAGTTTCTACCAGCAATAGATCAAAAACATTAAGTAAGAAATAACTGTGTGTCTGCACTGAATACACAAATTGTTTTCTTGTCATTACCCTCTACACTGTACATTATAAAAATTACTTGCATGGCATGGTCATGGTATTAGGTGTTAAAAGTAATGTATATATAAGTTCAAGTGTATGCAAATGCTACAGGATTTCATGTAGGAGATTTGGGCCTCTGCAGATTGTGGTATCTGTGAAGGTCCTGGCACCAATTCCCTAGAGGTGATGACATAGGTCTAGGTGTATATTATACATATAATTCACTGAGCTCAGTAAAATGTCAGTAAATAGTTCTTTACTTAACAAATGGGTATATTTTAAGTAGTTTTAATGAATTTTCATTGTTCTAAACAAACATCTATTATTATTGATCCTCATATCTGTATATTCTGAATCTCTGGATTCCACCAACTATGTATCAGAAATAGTCCAAAACTTATATCTATGTTGGACATGTACAATTTTTTTCTTGTCATTAGCCACAGAATAATAAATATTTACATTTATTCACATGGAAGTAGATAATATATGTAACAGAGATATAGGAGGATCTATCCAGATTATAGGCAAGTACTACACAATTTGCCTCTCAGAACCAACCAAGACTCTCACCCATTTTAAGGATGAAAAGGTGTCTAACTTACATGTAAGAAGAAAGTTCCTCTGCTTAAGAAATCTCTGCTTATGGGCCGGGGAGTTAGCTCAGTGGTTCCGGCGCCTGTCTCGCAAGCGCAAGGACCCGGGTTTGATTCCCCGGTAACCACATAACAATACTGGGTGTGGAGACCCACACCGAGCAGCAACCAGTACCACATACCACAGTGCCGGGCGTGGTGGCTCAAGCCTGTAATCCCAGCACTCGGGAGGCAGAGGCAGGAGGATTGCTGTGATGTGAGTTTGAGGCTGAGCTCAGGGCCAGCCTGAACCACAAAGTGAGACCCTGTCTCCAAAAACCTAAAAAAAAAAAAAAAAAGAAAGAAAGAAATCTCTGCTTAAGAAAGGACTCTGATAGTCTTTCCCCAGGAATCATGTTATTGTGTTCAGCCATCGGGCACTGAGAGACTGCTGCTGGCATGATCCATGGGAGCCTGACTACTGCCAAGACAGCTGATCAACATTAGCTTTGTTCTTGTGATTCTGGTTTTATCAATATGCAGAATACAAGAGTGGTGGAGTCATGGGTGCTTCCACCAAGGGTTTAGAGGAAGGATTGGGAGGCCAGTCAAGGAGCTGCTGTGAAAACAGTGCAGGAAGCTCTGTGAGGGAGGGCAATCATGCAGCAACAAAGTCAGAGATGGAAAGAACAAGAATGTGCAGGAAGCGAGTACAGCCAGCCCAAGAGAGCGGCTGTGTACACTACACCTGCTAAGACTGCAGGGGGGATTACTTCCAACACTTTGGAACGCACATTTTACCACCATCAGCCTCATACACCACAAATGTAGTTACAGGACTTTATATTTTCTTTGCCTTTATATTTGGTCTTCCTTTAATTCAATTCTTTTCAAATCCTTATTACTCCCTTTTAGAACAAAAATGTTTGTCTTGTGCCATTATCCACTGGGATTATGTAACTTCTCTATTTTTATGGAGATTCACAGCTAAGAACTTGTCTTGGGTCTCAGGAAAGACTAGGACTTAGACTTTTGAAAAGTGCCGAAACTGTTGAGACTTAGTGGAAGGGAATATTAATTTCTATTTATATAGAGAATAACTGTACTATATTAAGCAGAATTATGAACTATTTTTATCTTTATTTGAAGATTAAATTCAGTTTATGGAGATGTGTTTGGGTGTGAAATTGACAAGGGGCAGCTTCTGACCATTAATGGTTATCTGTCAACTTCGTTGGATGTAGAATTTCCTGCCTGCCCGATTAGCATAGGTGTATCTGGGGAGGTTCATGAAGAGGCCATCTTCAGTATTATTACTCTCTTTAGCTTGTTACTCTCAGTAACTCTTCCCCTGTGCTGCCTTCCAGCCACCATGAACTGAGCAACTTTGTTCCACCATCCCCTTTCACCATGACATCACTCCCTTCGAGTTTGCCAACCAGAGACTGAATCATTTGAACTGTGGGCCAAATAAATCTCCCCTCCTTTGCTGTTTAGGTTGTCAGTGTCGGTACTGTACCAAGCAACAAGAAACTGACTAACACAGTTTAGACTTCGAAGGGTCTTTTTCGGGTGGAAACAATTCAATGGATGACAAAATAAATCTTGAAATAGATTGTGTGTTGAAGTCAAAACAAATAGAAAAAAATTAACTCTCTAAGATATTTGTCACTTGGCTAATGTGTTTAAATCCCTAGATGTCTCTGAAAGAGTGAATTTTTCACAGTAAATATAAGCTTCTCCATCCAGGATTTAAGAATCACTCTGGGTGGAAACTATTTCTAAGGAGCAGAAAATAACTTCAGAATCCTCACATCTCCAAGAACAAGTTGTTTATGAAACTGTTGACTACAGTCCTATGCTGAGCTCTGTTTTTCTTGTTCTTGTTGTTGTTTGTGATTTTCTTAATTTGAGTCTTTTTTTTTTTTTACAAACTATCTCACAGGGCTATCTTCTGACATAATCCCAAAGAAAAACACTTGGTAATGATTAAAAGGGAGTTTTTGTTTAATCTTTTAAAATCTGTAGTTGCGGTTACATGAATATTTTACTTTTGGACTGTTTATTAATTTAGAGCATTTAGGTTTTGATGTACCTTCAGCTAAGTAAATTTTGTGCGTCCTCTCTTGGAAATCTAAACCATGAGAAAAATATTACTAAAAAATGGTTAAAAATAACTGAATAAGGAGAAAAAAACTTAAAACAGATTTTTATGAGTAGAATTCATTTTTATTTTTCAGAGAAAAATATGAGATTATTGTATCTCTAAAGAGAGTAGAATAGCAATTTCACTGTGTATACTTAATGTGTTTTCTTATTGAACATTTCCATGTAAGAGACTGAAAGTCACAAAAGGGAAAAAAAAAAAAAAATCAAAGCATGTATGATATAGACTATTCCCTGCCTGACACTTAGTGGTAGCTTCAAGAATTGCAGCTTTTGACCTATGGGAGTTCTATAGGCAAATCACAACATGAGAGTTTACCATTCTCCACGTTCACAGGAGCCCTTACCGTGTCAACAGTGGATCATCAACACTGACCTACGGTGTTGAAAGATGGCTTGTAGTAAATCAGCCTGGAAAATGCTAGACATCCTACAATATCATCATATAGAGTCCAAAACAGGAAACAGAAAAAGTCATTTTCCTTTTGCTCTTTTAATATCATTTCAGTTTTCACAACTGATTATACATGTAGAAAATAGTAAAAATCAATGTACAGTTTTACAAGGATAAAATCAGGGCAAAAACTTAACAAACATATAAATAAATGGACAGGATTTTTAATTGGTACCACCTTTATAATGATTTAATTGGTAATCTAAATGAAAATGTGATTGTAAAAACTGCCTGGCCATTCAAAATTTCATTTCCCTGAACTTGTTGCAATGAAATAAACATTCCCATAATTCAAATACATCTAGGATTTATGTAGAAATATGTTGACAAACTAACAATAAAGATGAGACAATGTATTTTTCCTTCTCATTAAATAATAATCAAATTATAATATTATATGTGAATATTGAATGGCAGTGGAATGGTGATGCAGTCCTGTATAACAGCACTCAGGAGGCTGAAGCAGAAGGATCCCCATGAATTCAAGATCAGTCTGGGTTACATAGAGAATTCAAGGCCTGCCAAAACTATCTACTGAGACCATGTTTAATGATGGAAAATGTTCATATGTTTAAATAATAATTGGTTATAAAAATATGTGCAAAATTTTGTGAGAAATTACATATGGAATACAGGCAGAAAAAAACTAAACATGATAAAAATATCATCAAAGGTTATCATTAGGGAGTGATAATATGAATTAAATTGCTATTCTGAACAGGAATTCTACAAGGAAATAATATTCAACAAGCTACATTTCCTTAAAACAATAAAACTTTAAAATAAAACAGTCTCTATCAAAGAATAATGAGGGTTAGGAGGATAGGAAAAATTGGTTACTATTTAACTTGCACTTTCTTACATTACTTAGTGCAGATGAGCCACTAAGTGGACTTCCTGAGAGTGGACTATTTCACTACGTTCTCACCAGTGTGAGAACACCCAGAAGTGGGATTCTTGCACTATTATCTAGACAGCCACCTAGAGGACCACCTTTGCAGGGTTTGTCAAGCAATCATGCAATCTTAGCTCTTCAACAAAAGCCATGTAGTATTTGTACTATTATTTTAGTGATTATTATTGAGATTCCTACATTGAGCCTTGATGTCAACGTGGAGTCCACTTTGAATTTCTACTTTTCTAGTCCTTTCAGTCCCAATATCAGTTTAGTTTTTCTTGTTCTGCCTTTTGTACCATGTCATATATTTCACGTCAGCCACTGTTATCCATCTATCTACCAGGAACTCTGCAAAGCTATTACTTTGGACAGTTAATATTAGTTTGTATTTACCATCATACAGACCAATTCTAATGTCCTGAGCATCAATACTTTCCACATGAAATTACATTGCTCTCACTAGAATTTTTTTCTGAAATTCATGTTATATCATTTTCATTACATTTGCATATGTATTTTGTGATCTTCATTGTATTTTCTATTCTCTTTTTATTCTAACTCTACTGTTTTAATTCTAGGCTCTTCTCTAATATCTGTTTAATCCTATTTTTTGGATCCTTCACTTCAATATTGTTTTTAAATTGATTTAATTGGGCCAGGGATATAGCTCAGTGGTTCCTGCGTTTGTCTTCCAAGCACAAGGGCCTGGTTCCATCCCTGGTAACCACATAACAATACTGGGCATGGAGACTCACCCCAGCAGCAATCAGTACCACATACCACAGTGCCGGGTGTGGTGGCTCACGCCTGTAATCCCAGCACTCGAGAGGCAGAGGCAGGAGGATTGCTGTGATGTGAGTTCGAGGCTGAGCCAAGGCCAGCCTGAACTACAAAGTGAGACCCTGTCTCAAAAAATCTAAAAAAAAAAAAAAATTGATTTTATTGGTACATTTTATATATACACATTATGATCACATTCAATATTGAAGCTTGTACTTCTCCATGATATATCTTGATTATCATTTTCCCCATTACCCTCCCTCTCTACAATGCCTAGACCCATATATATATATATATATATATATATATATATATATATATATATATATGCTTTGTTTCCATTTTTTTTGTTTTTACCACCAAGTTTTTACTTTCCCATATTTACTTTCCTCTATCACCTCTTTCACTCTTCCTTTTGAACATTTCCTTCCTGTCTCACAATATATATCATATATTTTGGAACTCATTTACACCTCTGGTTTCTCATACGCATCTGTGTCCTATTTATTTCACTAATGAGTATGTCCTCAGTGTACATCCATTTGAGTAGAGACTCAAATTTATCAAATGACTGTGATTTATCTATCATTCTTTATGTCTGAGTACTACTCTATTTTTTTTAATCCAGTCTCCAGTTGGTGGGCATTTAGGCTGTTTCTAAGATTTAGCTGTTACAATTGAGCTGCTATAAACATTGGTGCACATATGCAGCTGAGATATGATACTTTGACCCTGTTATTTCCCAGCAAGGTACATACACAATAGTATTTTTTTTTAATTCTAGAAGTTGCATTGTCTTTTAGAATAAGTTTCAAATCTTTTATGCCTTCTTGCAAGTTCAGTTTCTTCATCTTTCCCTTTTCTTAGTCATTTCAATCTTTTAAAATTCCTTTATGAAAACTCTAATTGCTAAATTTCCCATTGGACTCTTTTCATTATTCATTTTTGCTTCTGATATACAGTCAGTTGGCCCCATTATTTTGTGTGTACTACAAGTAACTTTGTATGAAATGTCATGAATCTTACATGAAACGTTATTAGGGTGTTAACTGATTCTCCTTTCACCAAGAAGGTTAGGTTTCCTTTGGCAGATTTATAAAGTACAAGTCACCTGGATCTTAGCAAGTATTATTTGTGGATGCAAGATGCTAGCCTATTTCCATTTACCTGTTATCCTCAAATCCCTACTGAAAGAAGGCCTGTTGTGTTTGCCAAGTTGAGCCACCATGACAGGAGTTAGACTTCCGCCTCGGTCTGCAGAAATGCATGGGGTAGCTACCAAAATATCTTCTCAGGAATTTGGTTGTCGGTGGCTTTGGTGTCAGGTTGCTTAGAATTTCTCTCTTTGTAGTTTCAATGAATAAGTTCCAATTTTTAAGCAAAAATTTTTTACTTCAATCCTTGGTTGTTTTCTTCATTCTAAGACTTTGTCCTTCTGTTCTTATCTTCTTTGATATCCTATATTCAGACTTCTGTTGTTCATCTAAGTGAAACTCTTGCACTTAGCTATGATTTAATCTTCCTGTCATGAAACCAGATAATGCCTTCAGTAAAAAGTAAAGCCTGAGAATGTATAGCTCCCCAACTTCAGTTGCCTCCTTCCTTTCCAAAATCAGAGCCCATGTCCTATTTCGATGTTTTTCCTAAAAGCCATCAAAGCATTACTTTATTTATTTCCCCAGCTTTTAGAGTTGTTTTCACTAGTGAAACTAGACCAACATAGCTACCTAGTTTTATCTAGAAGTCAGTGGCTTGATGTAGAAGGATACTAAAAGAGAAAAAGGAAGTCTATCAGGAGTCTTGGAGGAACAAAATAGATTTCCAGAAGGCAAGAAGGTTTCTTAGCAACTAACACTAGTGTCAAGGAACCTTAATATTAGCTGAACATAATAAATAAAATCAGAGTTTAAATTGATATTAGAAACCTATTATTAACATATATACTGAAGATGGACTAAGAAAAACAAATCAGATCAAGAAGAAGAAAAGTACTTATGAAACCTACAGCATAAGGAAAAGTGTCAAAATGAGGAATGCTGTATAGATATCTCTCAGTACCCACAGAGGATAGTTTCTGGAACCTCTCCAGATACTTAGACCTTTAAATGCTCAATTCCTTAATATAAAACTGTGTCACATTTGCATATAACCTATGACCCCTTCCTGTCTCTGTAAAGCATAGCTAT